>NWSH02000008.1:10960737-11005199 GCA_002382865.2 Heliothis virescens | reverse complement strand
TATATATAAAACTCTTCCGTTACTGAGTGACTGACTGACAGACAACGCACAGTCGAAACTACTGGTCGTAGACAGCTGAAATTTGGAATGTAGGTTCCTTGGGATATGTAGGGGAGCACTAAGAAAGGATTTCCCGAAATTCCCACGGGAACGGGAAAAAACGGGATTTTAAGTTTTACGCGGGCGAAGCCGCTGGCAGAAGCTAAAAGATACTTCAAATAAAATTGGAATAAGGTCAGAAAAGTGCACAGATTTTCTTTTACATAAATACTCTCCAGATTACGATCAGTGGTCAAAATAAAAAAGAAACTGCAAACGCTCCGCTTCGAAAACTCATGGCATAAGGTCTGAAGGTCCAACCTGCATCGGATAGGCTCGTCGATTGGAAGGCTGCACAATGACCCTGACGCCCTGCCGAACCAATCGGTTGACATTTGTGGGCGAGAACGGTGCTCGTCTCTCCCATACTGACTGATCTTCTCTGCGTATTGCTATCGTGCGCCCGCTCTGGAAGAAAATAATATTTTCGTAATTTCAGGCGGAAAATGTCCATCCGCATTTTATCTTAGGGCAGGTTCCAATATTTTTGACAACTAAACTACGAATTTTCATTTTATTGAACACTGCACCTTACACTCTGCAGTTAGGCTAACTAGAAAGTTAGTAGACAGCAGAAATTATTAACAAATAACTTAAAGTGATAGAAAAAAAAACAGATAAAGTACATCCACTTAAATTAGGCCCGGGATTTATCACGCCTTTGCAGTACAACGCACTCGGATCATACGCAAATCTCTGTTTATTATAAGTAATGCGGAAACTTGACAATATCATTTCAGCTAAATATAGAAAGAGGTCAGTGAGTGTGTTGTGTTTATTTATCTAAACTTTAGAATACGAAACGGTTACTAATGATGTCAAAACAAAAGAAGAATAATTTCGTATGAGAAACAAATTGAGAGTCATAATGACGTCATGAGGACTTGAGGATTTCAGAATTTTCGCGCAGAGTTCTACAATTGGAAAAAAGCTTTTAGATGTTCACAACAATAACTAAAATCTGCAATTCAGTTAAACTGTAAGAACGCTGTTAGACATGATTAGTAAAGTAAAGGTGGATAAACTATTAAGTTAGCTTTATAAGATACGACTTATTTTTACATCGGGGAAAATACGTGCCAGTCTATATTCACTCGACTGAAAGATTTACCTAGATACACACGTAAATATCATTATCAGATTTGCCAACCCTCGTATAAATATTTATAGAACTTATGTTATTACAGCTAATTCTAAATAAATCGAGAGTTCTTGACACACCCTAAAGATAGTGGATGTCAACAAGTTTAAGGTAACAAACAACGATAATAAGAACAAATGACTGATAGTCAGGGGTGTATTTACCCTTAGGCTAGAAGGGCTATAGCCCGGGGCGGCAGGCCACGAGGGCTTGGTTTGAACGTTTGAAAAAATATTTTTAAACGTAAAACTACAACATTCCTGAGACACTTTTTGCACATGTTGATTTCGTGTCTGAAGAAATTTCTATTAATGTATAAAAGCCGCCCTTTGTGTTGTGCATGGATTTAATGTCTCAAGAAATTCGAAATTCAATTAAAGTATTCAAGCCGCCCCTTGTCCTTTCCTGAACCGGTTAGAACCGTAATTTTTTTCCGCCTCAGTTATGTTCTAAGTTTGATTTGTTTATGTCTGAAGCCCCAATCGCTTCATGCAAGTGAAGGCGCTAGGCGTCGGCGATGTCGGCGACCGCCGCCGGCCTCGCACCAAAGGGGCTGTCACAGAAAAAATTGTCACGTATTTCTTTTCGTTTCGCCAATCATGTTTCATCCTCGAATTGATAAAAATTTTTGCGCTCGCTTCGCTCGCGCATTCATCCCTACTGTCGCTGCAAATATTATGAATGCGAAATTAACTCTGTCTATTACGCTTTCACGCCTACAGAGTACTACACGGTACAGAGATAGAATAGATCCTGAGGAACAACATAGGCTACTTTTTATCTGGATGCGGGAAATAGTATTGCATATTGCCTGTTCCTCCTCGCTTCATGCCTCCACAAATTAACTAAAACAAAATTTACCAAAACGCCCTTTTCTTTTCGATGTTTACACATCAAGTTGAAAAAAAATTTCGCGCTCGCTTCGCTCGCGCATTCATATTTTTTCCTCTTTATTTCTTGGACTCACAAACTATAGGTGCATTATCAAATAAAATTATGAATTGTTACTTGACCAACACTGTATTAACCCACCCGGCACAAAAGCTGGCGAGGCCCTAGGGCGTCGCAAATTTGATGTCGCCGACGTGCATATTTAGTCTAGCGCCGCCACTTAGAAACATTGATATTTAGACATTATGAGATCAGTGGCGCAGCGTGTGGGAGTAAGGGAGGTAAATGCCCCGGGTGGCACTTTTTAGGGGGCGGCATAGCGGCATAATTTTACATAAAATTACGTATTGTACAATTTTGTCTCTTCAAATGAAAAAAAAATCGCGCTCGCTGCGCTCGCGCCTTTTCAATCCACAACTTCTTTTTTCTTTGTTCACCGTCATTTAATTTAATCTTCAAGTTTTTTTTTTCGGTGTCTACCTTTGAGACTCCAAACTAACAAAAAAAGTTCGCGCTCGCTACGCTCGCGCATTTTCTATTAATAGCTTTTGATTTGCCCCAAACGTTATAAGGACTGAATGCGCTTTATTTTCCAACTTAGGCATTTTGCGATTTGAACAAACTGTGACATAGTCAATTTCTATCCTAGTCCTATCCGATTAGATTTGATTTGAAATACGAAAACGAATGCAACACGCCATGAAAATGGTTATATAGGATGAATTATAAAAAAAAATCTGTCTCAGGAACTAGAAACTGAAACAAGTTTACGCAAACTAAACTTAACTTATTAAGAAAAATGACCTGAAAGTGGCGTTTCCTTACATTGAAATTGCGTTGCGCATGTTCCTTTGTACGTAACGAATTGTAGAGCAGAACACTCATTCTGGATTATAAAATATTTTAACTACGTTAAAAAAATGCCTGCGAACACGGCTAAATTACGAACTTGGATCAGAAAATATTTTTCAAAACTGTTCAACTAATCAAGTTCAAAATAATGTTCCTAGAATGTTTTTTTTTTAATATCTATATGTGAGTCTTTTTTAAATATTTTTTAACTTACACTTCAAAAGAGTGGGGAAGACATTTTTTCCAACTTTCGGAGTGATTATTTCAGAAAATATTAACACTATCAAAAATGATTGAAGTAAACTCCTATTAATTTTTAAATACCTATTCAAAAATATGTGACACGTTAGGGTTGGAATGAAAAAAAAAACTAACTCCCCACTTTATGTGTAGGGGTAGGAGTACCCTAAAAAATATTTTGTCTTCTTTTTAAATGAGCGTTCCTAAAAACTATTTAACATCGCGTCTTATCGAAGAACGGCTGATCAATTTCATAATTTTCAACATGGAAGCCGATTTAACAAATACAATTGACTACGACGATGTAATAAACGAATTTGTGAAGAATATTGTCCACAGAAAAATAATGTAAAATATAAAATCTATATTTTTTTTCTTCCATTCCTTGATGGGGCGGAAAGCTACAGGAGCCCGGGGCGCGAAATCTTAAAATACGCCCCTGCTGATAGTCATCATGTAATAGTAAAAATATTCCATAATAATGTTTTTTTTTATCTAAATAGATATTAGACAGTGACTAGGCGTTCTATTAATTTGCTTATTAATGGAACTTTCCTATATACGACATTGTTATTTTTTTAACGACAGGTTTAACACAATTTTGAGCTATCAAAAATAAACGGACCTATTTTAATGCCTTTTACATTAGTGTTGAGCTGTCATCAAACCAAGAAAACAGCAAATATTTATTTAATACATCGACTATTTATATGTAGTGTATAACGTGGTATTTATATTACTCTACCTATACTTATTTATTTCACCAGTCTTCTAGTCTATTCACTGGGAGTGACGACGACGTCAAAATTAAAAAAATTGCAACAGGCGACTCAGTTATTTAGCCATTGCGTAATTCTATAATATAATCATTAAAATAAGTATTCGAACAATCAACAGATTTATAGGTATACGGTACCAGGGGTATTTTAATGTAGCATATAAGATAATGTTATCTTATAATTATTGTTCAATGAAACCTACCTACGTGTATCGGGCATCATAACATTAACCGACTGTTATCAGTTGCTACCTGCGAATTATAATAACTCAGTATGTCAGGCCTACGATAAATAGCGAAATTAAATAAATATTAACCTTGTTTCAATGTTACTTTCCTTATCATTTGACACTTTGCTACAAATGCTACAATTTTGTTTTATTAGATAAGAGGGGATTTTTTATATGTCTTGTGATTTCCGTATCTTGGCTTTGTTTATAAAACTTTTTATTTCTAAGTTATTAATAAAAGAAGACATTAAATATGTTCTAAACAATGTAATTTTGGTACAAAGAAGCTACAATTCAACTTTGATTTCAAGATTTGTTATAGTCTACTCTACTAATATTAAAAACGCGAAAGTTTATATGTATGGATGTTTGTTCGTCTTTCTCGCATAAACTACGGCATGGATTTTGATGAAACTTGTACCTAGTCAAAAAGTGATATAGCTATACATCAGAATAACATATAGGCTAAGCTAGCTTTTTTGCGGGAAGTAACTATCTAGAATTGTAAGCTTCTACCTAGAAGAAAACTTGCAGTGGGACATCGTCTGGCAAAGAATAACTATTTTGATTAGTGATGTGACAAGTGACAGTGATGAGGACCAATTTTTTGATGCGCTGTATTAGATTTAAGCTGTATATAATAGAATAGTTTTAGTTAAAGTAAGAAATGTAAATATCGACACCTGTTTAAATAAATACTTTTGATTAGTCTTTAGGCCACTTATTGCAAATGATCCATATTTACAGTTATCAATCTTTTGTGGTTCCATTTCAAATGAGAAGGCAGTTAGGGTAGGGTTAGGAAGTAAGTTGTTACCGTTTCATGCGACACATCACCTAAATTGGTTTATAGTAAACAAATATATCTTCTCGGTCTGAATATTGTGACACATAGAGCTACAATATACTTACCTACCCAGTTGATAAACATTTTTACCAAAATAAAAATGTTAGCACACTCATAGGCACTTAATTAAATGATTGTGAATAAAATACACCCCGAAAATCAAACACCACAACAATACGACGCAGAAATAAATTAAATTTGCCATGTAGTCTTTAATTTAATGATTCTTTATTTGTAGGTAGGTATAGTAAGCGTAATAATGAAGAAAGCGTATTTTTTTTTGCTATGCCGTAGACCGTAGCAATGTTTTACAGACATAGTATAAAAATATCACAGTGTTTAATCAAATTCTCTATTAAAACTTTTCTTTATACATAACTAAATCCCTGTTATTGACTTGCCTCGTAAACTTGGACCGGAAAATACCAAAAGACTCACCTTAGCGGAAGAAAAGTAAACAACATGCTTCAAATACAGGCTCCTCGTTCGAAGAGCCGCAGATTTGTGCAACATATTAATTAAAATATCACAAACAACTAGCGTTTACTTAATTTAATTAATAAAAATAAAAATGATAACTGTACACAATAAAGCGTTCTGTATCTTACGAGGCGTGTCNTATCTAAATAGATATTAGACAGTGACTAGGCGTTCTATTAATTTGCTTATTAATGGAACTTTCCTATATACGACATTGTTATTTTTTTAACGACAGGTTTAACACAATTTTGAGCTATCAAAAATAAACGGACCTATTTTAATGCCTTTTACATTAGTGTTGAGCTGTCATCAAACCAAGAAAACAGCAAATATTTATTTAATACATCGACTATTTATATGTAGTGTATAACGTGGTATTTATATTACTCTACCTATACTTATTTATTTCACCAGTCTTCTAGTCTATTCACTGGGAGTGACGACGACGTCAAAATTAAAAAAATTGCAACAGGCGACTCAGTTATTTAGCCATTGCGTAATTCTATAATATAATCATTAAAATAAGTATTCGAACAATCAACAGATTTATAGGTATACGGTACCAGGGGTATTTTAATGTAGCATATAAGATAATGTTATCTTATAATTATTGTTCAATGAAACCTACCTACGTGTATCGGGCATCATAACATTAACCGACTGTTATCAGTTGCTACCTGCGAATTATAATAACTCAGTATGTCAGGCCTACGATAAATAGCGAAATTAAATAAATATTAACCTTGTTTCAATGTTACTTTCCTTATCATTTGACACTTTGCTACAAATGCTACAATTTTGTTTTATTAGATAAGAGGGGATTTTTTATATGTCTTGTGATTTCCGTATCTTGGCTTTGTTTATAAAACTTTTTATTTCTAAGTTATTAATAAAAGAAGACATTAAATATGTTCTAAACAATGTAATTTTGGTACAAAGAAGCTACAATTCAACTTTGATTTCAAGATTTGTTATAGTCTACTCTACTAATATTAAAAACGCGAAAGTTTATATGTATGGATGTTTGTTCGTCTTTCTCGCATAAACTACGGCATGGATTTTGATGAAACTTGTACCTAGTCAAAAAGTGATATAGCTATACATCAGAATAACATATAGGCTAAGCTAGCTTTTTTGCGGGAAGTAACTATCTAGAATTGTAAGCTTCTACCTAGAAGAAAACTTGCAGTGGGACATCGTCTGGCAAAGAATAACTATTTTGATTAGTGATGTGACAAGTGACAGTGATGAGGACCAATTTTTTGATGCGCTGTATTAGATTTAAGCTGTATATAATAGAATAGTTTTAGTTAAAGTAAGAAATGTAAATATCGACACCTGTTTAAATAAATACTTTTGATTAGTCTTTAGGCCACTTATTGCAAATGATCCATATTTACAGTTATCAATCTTTTGTGGTTCCATTTCAAATGAGAAGGCAGTTAGGGTAGGGTTAGGAAGTAAGTTGTTACCGTTTCATGCGACACATCACCTAAATTGGTTTATAGTAAACAAATATATCTTCTCGGTCTGAATATTGTGACACATAGAGCTACAATATACTTACCTACCCAGTTGATAAACATTTTTACCAAAATAAAAATGTTAGCACACTCATAGGCACTTAATTAAATGATTGTGAATAAAATACACCCCGAAAATCAAACACCACAACAATACGACGCAGAAATAAATTAAATTTGCCATGTAGTCTTTAATTTAATGATTCTTTATTTGTAGGTAGGTATAGTAAGCGTAATAATGAAGAAAGCGTATTTTTTTTTGCTATGCCGTAGACCGTAGCAATGTTTTACAGACATAGTATAAAAATATCACAGTGTTTAATCAAATTCTCTATTAAAACTTTTCTTTATACATAACTAAATCCCTGTTATTGACTTGCCTCGTAAACTTGGACCGGAAAATACCAAAAGACTCACCTTAGCGGAAGAAAAGTAAACAACATGCTTCAAATACAGGCTCCTCGTTCGAAGAGCCGCAGATTTGTGCAACATATTAATTAAAATATCACAAACAACTAGCGTTTACTTAATTTAATTAATAAAAATAAAAATGATAACTGTACACAATAAAGCGTTCTGTATCTTACGAGGCGTGTCGGGTATCTATTTACTTCGAACTAAATAACGAAGCTCCTTTGAGAAAACATTATACAATCGGCATGACGTTTTATCGCCAGTGATAGCGATACCGCATTTGTTTTTTGATTGCTACTCGTGTTGGAATGACCATTTGTTGGATTTTAAATAAAAGAAAATATAATGTCTTTACATTTTTGACTCAATTTGAAAATACATGAGTAGGGACTTAATGTTTAGATCAGTTTTTGGCTCTATACTCGTCGCTCTTTACTTTCACGCTGTAGGTACCTAACTATTAGTGCGTTTGAAATCTCCTGAAACAAATTACCGACTAACGGTGAATGGATTAATCTAATGGTCGGCATTATATACCTGCTAAGTTATATACGGCCTACCTGCTAAGTACCTATATTTTATAAACAGATTATTCCGTCTAATAACATCTATGTCTACTTTATTGTCTTGATACTTTAACTCCTTTAACTTTAATTTGTAATTAGTTGAAACTATGGACTAAGGAATATAATTGCACTATATTTAAGTACGGTAACTATTCCTTAAACAATATTTTCAAATTTATCTTTGCTCTTTTTCCTTAATTTTACGCTCGTTATTAAGTTTGAAAACTTAACCGAAGCCTAGCAAAATCATAATAGCAACTATAGCAAGATGTTTCTGTGTAATCATTTACTATCATGTGTTTGACTTACGTCCTTTAGTGGGTTGTGATGTCCGGGAATATAATTCGTTTTAAAAACATTATTACTTACCGGGTTTCAGCATCTTTTTTCCCTGAAGACGATAGAAGTTAAGAATCTTCTTGTAGGACAATCACATTTCACTAGGTTTCGCGTTCCCGCCTCTCGCCTATTTAACTATTTATCACTTACCAGAGACAAACAAATACTCCGAAATGCTGCAGCCTGCAGCTGATTGAGGCTGGTTGAGGCTGAGTGTGAGTAAACAAAAAAAAATTATGCATGCAAACTTTTTTTATATACGAGATATTCAACCACCTTCTGATATTTCTGGTACCTAAGTATTCTAATTTCCACACTTATATTATTTTATTGATTTTGACAAGTTCTCTCCGACAAGGAAAACAATTATTTGTTTAAGTGTTCCTCTGTAAAACATCAGATCATTGTTTGCTAATTATGATTTTATTACATTATTATTTGCTGTGGCTTATATTACCTAAGAGTGGCATTCCAGCTTTTCCGTTTAATATTATGTCCTGATATTTTTTTCAATGCGAATTAAATAATATTTCGAGTACAAAGACATTATACATTAGTTTGGGATAGGTACAGATCTAATTTAATTATTTGAACGAATAAAAGTATCTCGCCATAAGTTTGAGATGCTCTTTCAGTGCTCTTCCTCCTCTCTCCTACTGCCTGGTATAATTATATGCTGTGCCCGACAGGGTCCATAATTGTGTCTTAATTATTTATAAACACCAACTATATACATTATGGTACACAATAAAGAATTGAGAATTGATGATAACTTGGGTTAAAAATCGAAAAAAAAAAACAATTTATATTTGAATTTCCCGGTAGCAATCAAAGCGTTCGCCTTCAAATTACCCACTGTAAAAATCTCGTTAGAATACATAACAATTATATTTTTGGTAATCTACTAAAAGTGAAATTAACATCTGTCCAAACTGTATGTTTTCAGTTATGATATTTTTAGTATGGTTTCAGCTTTGTTTATTTCTTAGAGTATACATTATATTATAGATGTATACTTTAAGGTTTATTTACTTGATTTTTCTATTTATACGTATTACATACCCAATAAAAAAATATATTTTTAATTTATAAGTAAAAATTAAGCAATATTACATCTATCCGGTATCTAAAAATGGCTTTTGTAAACGGTGATTCATTCACACGCGTTAAATTAATTATTTTCTAGCTCTCAAAAACATTGTGGGGCGCCATGTTTTACCTCTATGCCGGCGATCATGTCAGTGCCGGCGATAAATATAAACGGCAACACTACTACTCATAACGTCAACAACGTCAAAAATATTTTTTAGTTGTCAATTTGAATTGTGGGAGTGTGGTGTCGCTTGTGATTTCAATAGAAATTACGCTGTTGAAATAAAATTGTATAGCGTATTGTAGATGAATTAACTAAAAATCGGTGCGATATTTCATAAATTCAAAATATGAAATCGTGGTAGAATGAATTTAATTTACATTGTTTTCAAATAACAAAACATTATTTAACAACGTTCGTCATGGCTCGCTTCCTGTCGGAGGATAAATTAAAAGGTTTCGAAAAATACAAAGTAAGTGGTCCTGTGTATTATCATCACTGTAATATACATGAATATAGAATGAAAACAAAAACAATAGTGACAAATTAGTAATAACAATATGTAATAACTGCACACATTTCCGGCATATTTTTTTTGTGTGGTTTTTTGTTAATTTGAAATATAATTTTGTTACAGTATAACTCAGTGGATACTAGCGTCCTGAGCAATTATGTTATGCACCCATTTTGGAACTGGTGTGTCCAGGTAAGTCTCCAGTCAAAATTTATTTTATTTTGATCATTATTGTTAAATACCTACCTAATTTGTTTGGACAAGTAAGTTCTAATTTTCATTATTTAATGAATGTAGAGTGTAAAATGCACTAGTTTCTTTTCACGGCTATGCTTTTGCCTATTACTAAAAATATGATTACTAAATATAAATTGACCAAAATTCAAATTTATGTTTTTAAATTCGTAACAACATTGTTGTGGACCCTATTTTACAATTCTAGTAGCACAAAACAATAAAAAATTAATTGTAATATTTTTTTTGCAGTTTTGTCCAGTATGGGTGGCTCCAAACCTGCTGACTTTTACGGGCTTCCTACTCACAGTGCTCAACTTCTTCGTCTTCTCATATTATGACTACGGTTTCTTCGCCTTGACTGCCGAGAATGTCTCTAAGGACTACATCCCATCGTGGGTGTGGGCGGTTTCAGCAGTAAACCTTTTTGTGGCATATACGCTAGGTAAGAAATTTTATGTTAAATTTCATGTGTGTAATGGGAAGGGGTGTATTTAACATGATAGCTGAGAAAGATATACTCTCTCAAACTACAATTCTCATTACCTACTCTCATGTTAACATGAACTATGGAAAACTAGCTTGAGCCATCATTCCTAATCCACTTCTTGTGGGAATAACTTCCCGCACACAGATAAAAAGAAGCCTGTATGTTATCCTGATATAGAGTTTTGCCAATTTTAATTACAATCCATTCAGCCGTTTCTGCTTGAAAGAGTAACAGTAACACACACAAAATTGCACTTTTAAAAATGTGCTTAAAATGTATGAGCTTCCCACAGTTTGAGAGAAATGCTAAATAGTTTTGTTATTTCATAGCAATTTGTAAATAATATTTAGCTAAATATGTATACCCTCACCATACCTACATATAATAAAAAGACATTATTCATTACAGATTAAGAGAGAACTTTTTGTTTATCATTACTTAATAAATGTATGTCTGTCAGGCTTGCACGAAGAAACTACTGAACCGAATTTAATGAAATGGTACACAGACACTCTAGAGCTTAAGTTAGGCCATTTTATCTGGTTGCACGAATGCATGAAATAGTTTCCTGGGGATGCTGGTACTATAAATAAATTATACCTAGGTGTAATATGCAGTTTTAATTAGGAATAACTAAATAATAAATATTACCACGCGCATGTCCGTGACCACGCGGATGTAAAAAGATACGGCAGAATTTGTTCAGAAGATAAATATCAATCTTTTAAATAATAATTATTTGTCATGCTGAATAAGATAGAAACAGCCCACGATAATGACTGTCGGCGGTAGCGATTACTCGTAGATAAAATAAAACGCAACTAATTATATTATTATTATTTACATCTGCCAAATTATGACGTAGTTAAAAATATATTTAGTGAACATATTTTCAACTGTTACCCTGCGGCCCCGGTGGAACTCCTTGTCGTACCCGGACAAAGTATAGCCTATGTAACTCGGGGATATTTCAGCTCTCCGACAGTGAAATATTTTTTCAAATCAGAAATTGGTTTAGTAGTTTCGGAGCTTTTAGGGTAGAAAGAAACAAACCAAACATTTTTTAAAATCTTTATTATATAATTTTTTAGATATAATCTCTCTTATAGTGCCATCGCCAATGCTAGTACGAGTAGATATATCATGAATGTTTAATTATTTTAGTAAATTGCCCTAGCTGTTAATGACTTTAATTAAGTACAATTGTCGGCTATTCCAAACTACAGTTAATTAGCTTCGTATTAGCTACATAAAATAAAACCATGTAAACAGACTACTATCAGGATTCAAGCAATCGGGTAAAAATAATGCATTTAAAAGATTATGAAGCCATTACATCGTTATCCTACTAACTTAGTTGAACTAACATTATTTAAAAAAAGTCGTACGTTAGAAGCTATTGCGTAAACTTTAATGAATATGTACTCGTATATGTTTTATTTGTCTAATGTACGCAATTGCTATTTTTAGTTTCTTTCAATGTTATTGGACATTGCCAATTAACAAGTTCTATTTATCCAGTACCTGGCAGATCTACACTCGATAGATCGTGAGTTTTTCTCTGTTCCTTCAACAATCCATTTCGTTTAGGCACCAAAATTACGCAGTTTAATTTTATTGCATTTATACATAAACATACGTACATGCGGTTATACATAATTTGACAAGTAACATAAACCAAACCAATAAGTACTGAAATAATATATCTAAACGATTCCTGAATTTCTAACCAGAATACTGTAAAATAGAGGTGGTTTTAATTCAGTAATAACATAAATTTAGAAAAAAAATTGAGTAAGTATTCAATTATTCCCACTTTACGCACTTTCCTACCAAATAAATCAATTTATAGGCTCATAAAATATGGGCGCAGCGCTCGCGCATAATCTGAATGTAAAATTCTGACGTCACGTAAACGCTGTAACGAACGCTTAGCAAACAGACGCCAGATTGTATGACGTGGTAGGTGCTAAATATACCGAAATATGTGTAAAATTAGCGGTTTTATTGTTGACGGTCTGTGTTAGAATTATGCGTACTGTAGTCTCATTGAAACATCAGTATTAGGTTCTCTAAAAAATATAGACTGCACCTTGCCAGTCGGTTTTCCAGAATTTTGTTCATCGAACTATTCAGGCTCCAGAATAAGAAATCGAGCTGCCTAGGTCCAATAATTTTTAACCGACTTCCTAAATAGGATGAGGTTCTCAACTCGTCCAAATCTTTTAAATTGTCTTAGAACTGATCTGTTCTGGAGGCTGTTGCTGAATCAACTTTAATAAATACCAGATCGTAGATCAGACAAACTTCAGCCCACCATTACTTAATTCAATTTCTACCTAGGAAACAAGTAAGGTGCCTGAATTGATACTTAGCAAAATGATAATTAGAATTCGGCTGAAAAAATAAATCTCTTCAATAGATATTCCACGACAACATTTTTATGGGCTACATTGATTTTATTAAGTTGTAAATAAAAACGTAGTTATGACCGGAGAAAATCATAACACAGTCAATAACGAGTTACTGAAGTATATAAGTTATAAGTATTACGCCTTTTATAAAACGGCATTATTATTTTATTTTATCGTAGATACTTGCCATAATATTGGAATAATGCAATTAGATTAGATTTTTCATACAATAAACAATGTTTGTGCCATCAAACGGCAACATGTGTTGCACTTTGATATTATTTATTTATATTTCGCTATTGGGTACACCGCAACTTAGCATGTTTACGACAAAATAATATTCGGAGCACACAGTTCATTATATTTTACATTTAAATCTTCACTTTGCTCATAAGCTCCTAAACTGAAAAATCAATGACTTTCATATTCTTCCACTGGCAAACATTTTTCTTGATAGATAGTATACCTAAGCGGGGTTGTTTTAAGCAAAAATCTGTCAATGAGCTATCAAAAAAGGAAAACCTGAGAGTTTTCTATAATTTAAATAACTTTTATTAAATTCTAGTACACAGAAGTAACTTAGGGTTTTGTCCCTTCCATGTGTATAACTTTTGTATTTCGTAGTTTACTATGATGTTAAGCAAATATTATTAGGAGCCATGTGTCAAATAAAACGTTACCACCCGACAGTAAATTAGCTTTCACAAAAGCAGCCTGGAGTTTGGAAGTTGGCGGTGTTACACCCCCGTGCCTGGGAGGGCACGTAAAGCCGTCGTCCTTGATTGTTACTCAGTAGCAGTCGTAGATATAATTCCACGTCAGTGGCCGTCAGGCGGATTTGAGAAAACTCTGACAATAGGGCTTGTCAGGTGATTAAACAGCTCACCCGATAAGAAGAAGAAGCCAGTAAATTAGCGTAGGTAAACTACATATCTGGTTACCCCTTCTAAGAAAGAAGTCGTGAACGCGTTTCATGAAAGAAATCAAATCTAAACACAGTAACTATGTGCGATTGTGTTGGCTGGCGTCTGATCTCTCATTCTTATTGTTGCCCTTTGTTATCTAATGTTAAATTTAATGTGTCGACCGATAAAACTAGACGTTTCATCACATCCTCGTTGCTTACTAAAGTTCAAACTTAAATATGCATTATTTGTTTGTGTTTATAGATAAGTCATTACAAATATTTGTATTTGTGCCTTGATAACTGATTTAAATAAGTAATTGATGAAACAAGTGTTGAACCTGAAATAATAAGTTGGATGTAAAGGAATGTAGTAAAGTCCATTGATTGGTAAAACTTGTGCAAAAAAAAACTAAATTCTGCTGATTTAAACTTTACTTGTTAATTATTTGATTGTTGTATAAGTAATTATAATTAGCGCCTATATAAACGTACCACTACAAATATTAATAAGTTCGGTTATCTTCACGCTCTTGGCCTCATTTGCGAAAACTTTTAGATCATACACTACCTACCAAATGTTGAAGGTCGACAATTTGAGAGNCTACCAAATAAATCAATTTATAGGCTCATAAAATATGGGCGCAGCGCTCGCGCATAATCTGAATGTAAAATTCTGACGTCACGTAAACGCTGTAACGAACGCTTAGCAAACAGACGCCAGATTGTATGACGTGGTAGGTGCTAAATATACCGAAATATGTGTAAAATTAGCGGTTTTATTGTTGACGGTCTGTGTTAGAATTATGCGTACTGTAGTCTCATTGAAACATCAGTATTAGGTTCTCTAAAAAATATAGACTGCACCTTGCCAGTCGGTTTTCCAGAATTTTGTTCATCGAACTATTCAGGCTCCAGAATAAGAAATCGAGCTGCCTAGGTCCAATAATTTTTAACCGACTTCCTAAATAGGATGAGGTTCTCAACTCGTCCAAATCTTTTAAATTGTCTTAGAACTGATCTGTTCTGGAGGCTGTTGCTGAATCAACTTTAATAAATACCAGATCGTAGATCAGACAAACTTCAGCCCACCATTACTTAATTCAATTTCTACCTAGGAAACAAGTAAGGTGCCTGAATTGATACTTAGCAAAATGATAATTAGAATTCGGCTGAAAAAATAAATCTCTTCAATAGATATTCCACGACAACATTTTTATGGGCTACATTGATTTTATTAAGTTGTAAATAAAAACGTAGTTATGACCGGAGAAAATCATAACACAGTCAATAACGAGTTACTGAAGTATATAAGTTATAAGTATTACGCCTTTTATAAAACGGCATTATTATTTTATTTTATCGTAGATACTTGCCATAATATTGGAATAATGCAATTAGATTAGATTTTTCATACAATAAACAATGTTTGTGCCATCAAACGGCAACATGTGTTGCACTTTGATATTATTTATTTATATTTCGCTATTGGGTACACCGCAACTTAGCATGTTTACGACAAAATAATATTCGGAGCACACAGTTCATTATATTTTACATTTAAATCTTCACTTTGCTCATAAGCTCCTAAACTGAAAAATCAATGACTTTCATATTCTTCCACTGGCAAACATTTTTCTTGATAGATAGTATACCTAAGCGGGGTTGTTTTAAGCAAAAATCTGTCAATGAGCTATCAAAAAAGGAAAACCTGAGAGTTTTCTATAATTTAAATAACTTTTATTAAATTCTAGTACACAGAAGTAACTTAGGGTTTTGTCCCTTCCATGTGTATAACTTTTGTATTTCGTAGTTTACTATGATGTTAAGCAAATATTATTAGGAGCCATGTGTCAAATAAAACGTTACCACCCGACAGTAAATTAGCTTTCACAAAAGCAGCCTGGAGTTTGGAAGTTGGCGGTGTTACACCCCCGTGCCTGGGAGGGCACGTAAAGCCGTCGTCCTCGATTGTTACTCAGTAGCAGTCGTAGATATAATTCCACGTCAGTGGCCGTCAGGCGGATTTGAGAAAACTCTGACAATAGGGCTTGTCAGGTGATTAAACAGCTCACCCGATAAGAAGAAGAAGCCAGTAAATTAGCGTAGGTAAACTACATATCTGGTTACCCCTTCTAAGAAAGAAGTCGTGAACGCGTTTCATGAAAGAAATCAAATCTAAACACAGTAACTATGTGCGATTGTGTTGGCTGGCGTCTGATCTCTCATTCTTATTGTTGCCCTTTGTTATCTAATGTTAAATTTAATGTGTCGACCGATAAAACTAGACGTTTCATCACATCCTCGTTGCTTACTAAAGTTCAAACTTAAATATGCATTATTTGTTTGTGTTTATAGATAAGTCATTACAAATATTTGTATTTGTGCCTTGATAACTGATTTAAATAAGTAATTGATGAAACAAGTGTTGAACCTGAAATAATAAGTTGGATGTAAAGGAATGTAGTAAAGTCCATTGATTGGTAAAACTTGTGCAAAAAAAAACTAAATTCTGCTGATTTAAACTTTACTTGTTAATTATTTGATTGTTGTATAAGTAATTATAATTAGCGCCTATATAAACGTACCACTACAAATATTAATAAGTTCGGTTATCTTCACGCTCTTGGCCTCATTTGCGAAAACTTTTAGATCATACACTACCTACCAAATGTTGAAGGTCGACAATTTGAGAGTCATACTGTATCCCAAAACGTTCTCACCATAACGTTGATTAACGTGGGTTAACGTTGATTGACGGCCGTTCCCAATAACCTATCTATCTCTGGATTTGCTTACTAGAGATAGAAGTTTGACATAAGCCCCATAGAAGTAATGTGAAATTCCTATCTCTAGTAAGCAAATCTAGGGATAGACAGAATAGGGAATTCCACAGTTAGAGCAGTGTTTCTCTGACTAATTATATCCCTCTAAAATAACGTTGAGACTCAAAAAAGTAACCGCGTTTATGAACTAATCCCAGACCTAATTGCTTGAAACATTTTTTACTCCTCGTCAACTACGTAGCATTTTCCCCTTCTATACGGGTCTAGTACTTTTCTGAAATACTTGGAAAAGTCTAAATAAAAATCTGTTTCGAACAGGTAGGTATACGTGTTTTTCAGGTAGAGAACAAAATAACTATGAATCATTTGATTTTTTATTTTTAAGTAATCGTTATCAGGAAAATATTCTTAGTAACAATTACTAGGCATTTTTGTACATTGACATCAATTGTTTGCATAAATAGGCCACTGAATAGTACATTATAGAACGCAGAAACGAAAATCCAGTCCGGTTAATTATTTCGGTAGGCTCACCTTGACAACCGGTTTTTTGTAAAAACGTTGATATTAAAATTTTTAATATCCATTATAGTGGCAGAACTTTTGCACACTATTGTTGTATAATAAGAACATGTATTGTGTAGGTATATAGTAATGATTCTATTCCGAGTATATCGGGGCATTTATTGAATCAGTAAACCCTGAATGGAAAGTGGCGCGATGAGTTCAAAAGTACAAAAGACTTATCTGCGGTGGGCGTGCTACACACGTGGTTGTGTGGCTGCGCTCGCGCATCAAAGCCGACTCGCGCCGGTGTATCTGACATCAAACACCGTGTCAGATTTACATTGGCAGTCGTTAACGTGATCAGAGACGTTAACCTTACTTTTGGGAAAATGTTTACCTACTCAAATCAGCGTGCTCGATGATGATACGTGCTTTATCTAATTAATTGTTTTGCAATTAGCAATCGGACTGTCAGTACCTAATTTTGAACGTATTAAAAATAACGCGAATTTAAAGTTCCTTTTACTTCCTACTTCGATAACTTCTGTAAGTTGCACTATTTATATGTAGTTTAAAATTAACGTAAAAAAGTTGATTGTCCACAAAAACAATACCAACTGAGGAATGAAAGTAAGCTCATCGAAATAAACTAACATGAAAGTGGACCTTTACATGATTTTAAGACTTAACCTGCTTTTTAGATTCGACTGCCTGTTTCTACAAATACGTATAATAGACAAAACCCGATGGTCTTATAAAGAACTGAAATTATAAATGTAGTAATGGTCAAGTTCCATTAAAATGTTTCGTACACATTTGTTGGCCAATTGTTTCTGTTTGTTTAGGTGAGTCGGCCAAAAGAAACAGTTGAGCTGCACACTGTGCGCCACAGTGGTACACGCCTGTAGAATTTCACCACAAGTCCTCCTTAACAGTGGTGTATTATTTCAGATGGCATCGACGGCAAGCAGGCTCGTCGCACCGGCACTAGTGGACCACTGGGGGAGCTGTTCGACCACGGCCTCGACTCTTACTCCGCCGTCCTCATACCCACTTTCCTCTACAGTATATTTGGCAGGTATATCTACATCACTATATTTTATTAAGCTCTACCTCTCTGTTAAAACAAGCAACAAGCTTAAGGTTTACAGTCAAGGCTGCCATATTGATCGAGGAGTTACCGCTTCTTTGAAGGTTCTTACCATAAAATCACCAAGTCAGACACAGAAAAGTTTTTTTTATCATGTTTTCTATACATGTTCAGACTAGTAAGACTAATTTCAAAACGTACCTTAGAAATACATGCCTAGAATCTCCAAAACAGTTTATCTATTATCGCAGCAAAAGAGCGAATTAGTTGGGTATAGGACAAAGCTCTGTATGACGTTCATGGAAGTCCAGAAGTAGAAGTTTCGAATTGTTGGGCAACTATGTCGCATGCGAAGGGTTGCACGCGATTATACATAGTTCCTAAACAGTAACAGTAACAGTTCAGTAATGGGAATATTGCTGGACATGCATTTATTTTTTTGGTTGACACGTCATGGTTGCGATACACGAAAACATGGTCACGCGATCCTCAAGATTTGTAGAATTCTATGGGTTTTTACTTACTGGACCCTTTAGACATACCTATCTAATAGGAATGTCGGTGTTTTGTGAGTGTACTCTACCTACCTTCTCTCTAAGAAGTGTGATATTACGTACAAAACATCTATACAGTAAATACCTATGTATACCTGAGCTAAAGAAAGAACAATAAATTTGTCATGGTGAGCAAATTGAAGCAGACATTGCTGACGGTAATGGCCGTCCTTGACCGTTGACTTTTCGAACCCAGTAGTTGTGTACTTGCAAAGAATATAATTATGTACGGAAAAAAACAAGATAATGTAAAAGACGTGACATCCATTACGATAGGTTAATGTTGTAGAGGTGCGAGCAAGTCATACTGCTCATGTAAAAATTACAGACTGGATTTTTTATTTGCAGTTTAATTTATTTATTTTTTCATGTTTTAAGGTAATTAAATCTCAATAAACAATGAAAGTTCAAGGAGTGGACAGATGGTAATTAATTAATTAACCATGTGTAATATCCACGTCATGGAGTAGAAACTTACGAAGTTTTCAAATTACTTATGGCCAGTTTCTGAGCACCTTTATCGGTGGTTTATCTATTCATTTTCCCTTAAAAATGAATAGATAACCTTTCGATAGCGGGACTCAGAAACCGGCCATTAGTTAGGTAAATCTAGTACTTAGTTGGTAACTAAAACCTAGTAACGGAAAGGATTCTTCTGATTTGCAGCCACACCATGAAATGTGGTGCATCGAAAAAGCACCCGGTATGACATCTGGCTAGACCACCAAGCTTTTTAAAAAAATCCGCAAAATATGCTAGCAAACTCGCAATTAAATCCTTCAAAGTAGTTTCTCATAAAATGTTTATAATTTGCTGCAAAAATATATTTACGAGGTTTTTATGTGACGATATTTGAACGTGAGTACGCGGATAAAGCAATGGTGTTTTTCTATTGTTTATGAGGCACTCGACAGGTTAATAGTTTTAATGGATATTGAAAAGTTTTGCCTATCAGCGTAAGTGACAATTTAGATAGGGTATCGGAAGAGTGCCAGAGCTGTCAGATTGAATATCCTGCACTCAGCTAGATACGCCGCTTATCGCTACGGGACCGGGATTGATAGAATCCCGCAGTCTTTTTTTAAGTGCTTTTGCAATTTCATAAATTGATAGTGCTTAAAAAATATCTTAATGTATTGAAAATTATATCTGTGTAAAACATTGTTATTAAGTTAAATAATTGTTAAAAAAATTGAGACTCGAACACAGATATCTTACTTACTACTTACCATACCTTAGTACTAACTTAGAAGTGTAACAAAAAATAACAAATAATTTTGCTCTATTAATATTTTTTTTTAATCAAACTGAATTGTTAGATTTGAGAAATATAGGCTTAGGTTGAACTATCTTGTCTAGATTATCTAACTAATATGTAAGGTTTGTTTCACGCTAACTAATTACTTAGATATTATATTGTTATCACATCGAACCATAATACGTAACACGTGTTTGTACAAAGATAGATACTATTTCTGATAGAAATCGTATTATTTTGTTCCGATGAAGACGGAACTTCCTACTTAAACTTAACTGAGAATATTACTTATACCTACTTTACACGATTTTTTTTCTCTATATTGATATAAGAGGATACATTTATCTGTAAAATCGTCGTTTATTATTTTCCACTATCGTATCGTAGATCATGTTCCTGGGTTAATTAAAAAAAAACCTTGCCTAATTCAATTAACAAATGAAACGTTCTATTTACTTTCAGGGATGAAGTGAGCACGCTAAGGTTTCTGTTTCTCATATGGAATATCTTCTTCAACTTTTACCTGACGCATTGGGAGAAGTACAACACTGGCGTCATGTTCCTGCCGTGGGGATACGACTTTACCATGATCGTGAGTACACGTCTTCGAATAGACAAAATTCTAAATTCAAAACTGATAAATAATAAATAGATAAATTATTTCTAAACCAACATCAGTTATCATGAAGCTCTGCCTCCTGAACTAGAACTATGCAGGGCCATTATCTTAGAAGGCAATTAAATCTGATTTTTTTTTGGTGACAGTTGCTATGCTGTCAACGAAAAAAATATTTCTGCAAATGTAACCATAAGTTACTTTTGTTTTATCTACGTATTTATAGTACCTGCTTCTCACGGTTTCATTTGATCACGTGCCGTGAAAACTACTTCCCGTACTAGAAAAAAATATGGCATATGTTACACCGGGAGTGTCTTCCCAAGAGTGAAAGAATTTTTAAATTAGGTTCTCTAGTTTCGAAGCCTTTATGATGTTAGTATTTGATGTAACTGTCTTGTAACTGTTTAATGCTTGTGTGCCAGGGTTCCTGTATCCTACTACTAGTGACTTCGGTGTTCGGTCCCGAGGCGTGGCACATCCCCCTGCCCGGCGGCATCACTCCGGGCGTCGTGTTCGAGTTCGTCCTGTACTTTTCCGCTATGCTCACCAGCCAGACGGTCATATTGTGGAATATTTACAAGTGAGTCCATTAAATTTTCGAATGATATGTACTTGTGTGGTTCTTGATAAACTTGGCTCACATTTAAATTCCGAGCATAGATAAATATAATGTTCAGTAACCGTTTTGGTTGAAATTAAAGTTTACTAGCTACCGTCAGCAATTTCACCCGCTTCCCAAGGGAACTACTTCCCCGAACCGTACTTGGATAAAAAGCCTATATGTTATCCTGCTGTACATAGAAGCTACATTACTGCCAAGTTTCATAAAAATCCGTCTATTAGTTTCTGCGTAAGAGAGGTANTAGGTAAATCTAGTACTTAGTTGGTAACTAAAACCTAGTAACGGAAAGGATTCTTCTGATTTGCAGCCACACCATGAAATGTGGTGCATCGAAAAAGCACCCGGTATGACATCTGGCTAGACCACCAAGCTTTTTAAAAAAATCCGCAAAATATGCTAGCAAACTCGCAATTAAATCCTTCAAAGTAGTTTCTCATAAAATGTTTATAATTTGCTGCAAAAATATATTTACGAGGTTTTTATGTGACGATATTTGAACGTGAGTACGCGGATAAAGCAATGGTGTTTTTCTATTGTTTATGAGGCACTCGACAGGTTAATAGTTTTAATGGATATTGAAAAGTTTTGCCTATCAGCGTAAGTGACAATTTAGATAGGGTATCGGAAGAGTGCCAGAGCTGTCAGATTGAATATCCTGCACTCAGCTAGATACGCCGCTTATCGCTACGGGACCGGGATTGATAGAATCCCGCAGTCTTTTTTTAAGTGCTTTTGCAATTTCATAAATTGATAGTGCTTAAAAAATATCTTAATGTATTGAAAATTATATCTGTGTAAAACATTGTTATTAAGTTAAATAATTGTTAAAAAAATTGAGACTCGAACACAGATATCTTACTTACTACTTACCATACCTTAGTACTAACTTAGAAGTGTAACAAAAAATAACAAATAATTTTGCTCTATTAATATTTTTTTTTAATCAAACTGAATTGTTAGATTTGAGAAATATAGGCTTAGGTTGAACTATCTTGTCTAGATTATCTAACTAATATGTAAGGTTTGTTTCACGCTAACTAATTACTTAGATATTATATTGTTATCACATCGAACCATAATACGTAACACGTGTTTGTACAAAGATAGATACTATTTCTGATAGAAATCGTATTATTTTGTTCCGATGAAGACGGAACTTCCTACTTAAACTTAACTGAGAATATTACTTATACCTACTTTACACGATTTTTTTTCTCTATATTGATATAAGAGGATACATTTATCTGTAAAATCGTCGTTTATTATTTTCCACTATCGTATCGTAGATCATGTTCCTGGGTTAATTAAAAAAAAACCTTGCCTAATTCAATTAACAAATGAAACGTTCTATTTACTTTCAGGGATGAAGTGAGCACGCTAAGGTTTCTGTTTCTCATATGGAATATCTTCTTCAACTTTTACCTGACGCATTGGGAGAAGTACAACACTGGCGTCATGTTCCTGCCGTGGGGATACGACTTTACCATGATCGTGAGTACACGTCTTCGAATAGACAAAATTCTAAATTCAAAACTGATAAATAATAAATAGATAAATTATTTCTAAACCAACATCAGTTATCATGAAGCTCTGCCTCCTGAACTAGAACTATGCAGGGCCATTATCTTAGAAGGCAATTAAATCTGATTTTTTTTTGGTGACAGTTGCTATGCTGTCAACGAAAAAAATATTTCTGCAAATGTAACCATAAGTTACTTTTGTTTTATCTACGTATTTATAGTACCTGCTTCTCACGGTTTCATTTGATCACGTGCCGTGAAAACTACTTCCCGTACTAGAAAAAAATATGGCATATGTTACACCGGGAGTGTCTTCCCAAGAGTGAAAGAATTTTTAAATTAGGTTCTCTAGTTTCGAAGCCTTTATGATGTTAGTATTTGATGTAACTGTCTTGTAACTGTTTAATGCTTGTGTGCCAGGGTTCCTGTATCCTACTACTAGTGACTTCGGTGTTCGGTCCCGAGGCGTGGCACATCCCCCTGCCCGGCGGCATCACTCCGGGCGTCGTGTTCGAGTTCGTCCTGTACTTTTCCGCTATGCTCACCAGCCAGACGGTCATATTGTGGAATATTTACAAGTGAGTCCATTAAATTTTCGAATGATATGTACTTGTGTGGTTCTTGATAAACTTGGCTCACATTTAAATTCCGAGCATAGATAAATATAATGTTCAGTAACCGTTTTGGTTGAAATTAAAGTTTACTAGCTACCGTCAGCAATTTCACCCGCTTCCCAAGGGAACTACTTCCCCGAACCGTACTTGGATAAAAAGCCTATATGTTATCCTGCTGTACATAGAAGCTACATTACTGCCAAGTTTCATAAAAATCCGTCTATTAGTTTCTGCGTAAGAGAGGTAACAAACATACATACATCCTCACAAACTTTCGCATTTATAATCTTATTGTTATTTCCAGATCGTATCGTGACGGCACGGGTAAGATGCGTTCGTTCAGCGAGGCGGTGCGGCCGCTCGTGCCGCTGTTCATATTCTTCGCGCTGAGCTCGGCGTGGGCCATCTACTCGCCGAACGACATCATCAACAGAGCGCCTAGAATATTCTACATACTCACTGGAACTATTTTCTCTAATATTAACGTAAGTTTAAATCGCCAATTTTGTTATTGTTTGGAACTAGGGCCTTTCAGAAACAAGTGTTCCGTAATAATAGTTCCTCAACTGCGATTGTTCAACTTGCTTCTACGTTTTGTGATGTTACATTATTATTGTTTTCTTAACTATAATTTATTTCAATTGATATTACGCTGACAAGAGGGACTAAAATGTTGTACTAGGGAATAAAAGACGATTTTTCGTTTACTTTTATTATTTTTTGAACATGGTACAAATATTGTTAAGTTAATTATTTGGTTTTTAATAAGCAATAAGCACTACAACATATAACATTTTACTAGCCTAAGATATCAATGTCAACAGTCGCTGGAAAAGCCTATAAATCTAACTACAAAAACAGAATACACTTGACATTCTCTCTAACTGATTTTCTTTATTCCCAGTGTCGACTAATAGTGTCACAAATGAGCGATACTCGCTGCGAAGTTTTCAACGGTCTTCTGATCCCGTATGCGCTAGTGATGGCCATCGTGTTCGGCTGCGCAGTGTCGCCCACCACGGAACTCTTGCTGCTCTCTGGCCTGTGTGTTGCCAGCTCTATCGCGCATATTTACTACGGTACCAAAGTGGTAAGCAAACTTTTAAATGTTGAATTTGATAATTTTGGTGCAGTGCATTTTGAGGTTTCGATTTTTTTCAATTTTTTTTTGTTAAAAATATGATATTCGTTCATTTTAAGATTTGAGAATTACATAATATCCTGTGTGACTAACTCTATGTTTATTTATTTTTCCAGGTACAAGAAATGTGTGATCACTTCAACATTGAATGTTTCCATATCAAACCAAAGATAAAATAAGTTATTTTTAATAGATTCCAATTGGAAGTTGTGAATTAATGGTATAGACATAACTTATATGTCCCTAATACTCTTGTATTGTGGTTGTATTTAGTAAAGATAAAGGTATGCGATCATATACCTTCCACTTTCATGTTTACGGGAGTTACAAGATGTGTTATGCCAATATTGCCGTTAGAAATGGAGCAGATTTTTATTTATGTTTTTATACTGTTGTTACTTTTTTGATTTCGTATTATCCAAATGTAATATGATGTGGATTGTAAATACGTATTTTCATATATTCTACATTTGAATGAATTGTTGCGAAATGGACGCGTACCTTTATTGATCACTACCGTTAAGTACTTGCAGCTGTTTAGTGAGTAGACTAGCAAAGTTTTAGGCCCTGATAAACAATTGTATACTTTTGATTTAAGAAATCAAACATGCCGTTTGAATCAAGCATTTATCTTATATAATGATTTATCTAATTCTATTTTCTGAGTGATATTTCAAATATATTAGTTCTATAAACTGAGGACCAACAAAAATCAACTGATTTTAAGGATGCATTAAACAACTATGGATTTACTTGCTCTAATTTTTTAAGTCTTGTAAATATAACTTTCAGTCCAGGGTAAAGATTCACAATTATGTTATTATGTTTGTAATAATATTGGGCGGGCATTTATTAAACATAAGAACTTTTAGTCCTCATAGAATAAGACTAAATTAAAACGTTACTAGTAACGCTAGTCATGTTTATTAGATAATAAATTGTTACTCATGCCATATAATATGTCATACAATAGATGTGTAATATCATGCCAAATGTTTCCATTTAGATATAAATTTAGTCAATTTTATCAAATTATATACTTTCTATTAGGTACTAGGTGTCTAGTGTACATGTATTTTTATATACTGATCTTGTCATCTAAACCCTATTAACTACACTTGATAATATAATGATCTGAAATCCAAATCTCAGGTTGATATATGCGTACCTCCTTTATATACATAGAAAATTTTTATTTTTTATTTGTGGGACAAGGTATGAGTATTTTCCAATGTTTTGTGATGGATTTAGCATGTTTAGTTGTATTCTCGCTAGTTACTACTAGATAATTTATAATTTTCACTCAGTATGACTGCGTATGTAAATCTTGTCTTTTTAGGGCAATCACATTACTATCTAAGTCAGTTTCACTTCCTCTAACCTTGACGGCAATATGATATGATGATAAAGAGTTTTCCAAATATATATGCAAAGAACCCTGTATGCAATTTTTTTTCTATATAGAAAAGAAAAAGTACAACATTACTAAAATTAACAAGTGAATATAAATGTAATGTTATTGCCCTACATCATCTATGGTATTTAAAGTGAGGGTTGCTCAATATTGTACCTGTTTTATTTTAATAGTTTTAATGTACACCTAAAGGTTTTAAACTGAAGGGTAGGAACTGTAAAGCGACTCTGCCTCATCTACATTTCAAGTCTTGTATCGTCAATAAAGAACTTTAATTATTCTTTTGGTTTAATTTATGACAAACTAGTTATTTCTAGAATTTCGTCAAATCCCATTTTGTGTTCTAAATTATCAAATTAAACTCACAGTATTCAATTCAATACAAATTTTATTATGATCACAATGAACTCTTGGAAACTACTATTGTTTGCATTGTCCTGTTACAATTTTTAATGAGATGGACAGGAAATAACACTGATTATGCACATTTATTCTTCATAAACATACTATTAAAAATATATTTTGTTTTTACTTAAAATTACCTTCTGATGCCATGAAAGGTAACAAAAATATTATTTCCATGTGTCATGCCTCTTAAACAAACTGATATCAAGGCCACAAGACTACAATTCTAAACTACTTGAAACAACAATGTCATCATACTTCAACATGCATCAAATGCTTATTATACTTTTGCTGAAATACTGAACAACCATGCATGTATTGATACTATAAAAACAGGCAACACCACCTAAATTAAACAAGCCAATATTTTAGGATAACTCACAGTTTTATTATAAGGAACAACAATAAATATTTCTCTCAACATAAGGTACTTAGTGTTTCATTTATTTCATCACCCAGTGACATCAGTTTCTTCCATTGTTCTGGTGTCATACTAATACCTTTCTTTCCTGGCAGCAGTTCACCATTCTTCTCATAAAACTCTCTTATATCTATGTATACCTTGCCTTTGAACTCCCTGATCTTTACTAGTTTCTTCCCTTGTAAAACCCAGGTAGGTTCCTTATCATCTGTTCTGCTACCCATTTTGGCTTTCTTTTCTGCTGGTGGGTTCCTCTGTAACATTTACATATTTTTTCGTTACCTCACTATGTTGTTACAAGCCTATTTCTTTCATGTTGAATTTGGTATGTACATTTAAAATGCATTAATTACTGTAAGTGTAGTTTTCCTAACAGATGATGATAAGTAGACAGGTCTGTGATTTTAGAGATGAATTATACTCTCGGCATTCAGGGAATAATTCCCTGATCGACCGATGGCATATCAATACAGGAATTTTAAATAATATGTAAAGATAACAAATTGCACTCACGATTTTGAAGAAAATGTTAGCCATTTGCATTTACACGTGTTAGAAATATGGACGAAAGACCTACTTTACAACTTAGTAATAGGAACCTTACCTTAGCATGAAAGTATAGAAAAAGTTAATGGAAACTTACATCCACAGGTCCATCATCACTATCAGAACTGCTAGAGCTCGCCTGCTTCTTATGTTTGGGCATTTTGTAGTCTAACACAGGTTATCTAAAACAGTTAAAATTATTGTGGTGGTAAAGATATAAGGCACGATCCGTTAAATAAAATAATAACACGAATATTGTACTAACATTTATCTATAAAACAAGGTTTTTCCTTAATGCTACAATGTGTGGTAGATACTTTGCTTACTTGTTGCCGGTAAATCTAAAAAAAATATTGAATAAGAAAAGTGAAGTGTCAATAACCAGGGTTGCCAATGCTAGAAGTCCAAATTCCCCAAAAATCGAAGTAAAATTCCCCAAATTTGGGGAGAAAAAACTTCGAATTCCCCACATAGATTATTTACAGAAAAGAAGCCAGATTGAATAAAATTTCATTAATAATAGAACAAGGTGCAGTTTTTAGCCATATAGTTGTAGATAACATGATTTTAGACGCATTATCTTATTTATAGGACTAAGTATTATTTTGTGTTTTCTTGTCTGGAGCTTTCTTCAATAACCATTTGTCCATTTTTTATCAATATTTTCTTTTATTGTCGCCTCAAAGAGATTATTATTACGTTTTATTTCGCGAATCAAGTTGTTGTGAACGAACATAATACCTATCTGTGGAATGATCAAAAGACAAACAGGGATTCCCTAAACGAATTTCGTGGTTGCAATGAGTACTAAATACGCAGGGCAGCGTTCAGAACATAACATCAGAGTACGGTTGTTTGGTTGTATTTTTCAACTCGCTCTGACTCAAATCATGCAACGGGTGCGAAACTATCAGTTGCTTGTCAGAGTGACATTTCTCCGACGTTCTGAACGGCTTGGAGTGCACCCCGGGTGTATGTTCTGAACGCAGCACAGATGAAATTATGAAATACTTAAACTTCAAACTGCCGAATGTCAAATTCTATGGGACTGTGGGTAAATTGTGAGAATCCCCGCATTTTCCCCACATGACAACAGTCCCCACACATTCCCCACTCGACTTGAAATTCCCCACAGTTTGGGGAATTCCCCACGGATTGGCAACGCTGNCAGCGTTCAGAACATAACATCAGAGTACGGTTGTTTGGTTGTATTTTTCAACTCGCTCTGACTCAAATCATGCAACGGGTGCGAAACTATCAGTTGCTTGTCAGAGTGACATTTCTCCGACGTTCTGAACGGCTTGGAGTGCACCCCGGGTGTATGTTCTGAACGCAGCACAGATGAAATTATGAAATACTTAAACTTCAAACTGCCGAATGTCAAATTCTATGGGACTGTGGGTAAATTGTGAGAATCCCCGCATTTTCCCCACATGACAACAGTCCCCACACATTCCCCACTCGACTTGAAATTCCCCACAGTTTGGGGAATTCCCCACGAATTGGCAACACTGTCAATAACAGTAAAGTGAAGTGGGTTCTTGGGTTGCAAGCATAGAAAAGAATTTGATATGTCGCAGTCGAAATGCATAATCCGCCGTATTACATTACCGCTAGCCGTTATCAAAAGCAGGGCCGTTATGTATTACGGCGGATTAACGATTAGCTGGATTGTCATTGCGATACGTTCTACACTTTGGCGGCTCACGTTCAGCCGCATTGCACATTGTAGGGTGACCATGTGATAACAAAAAACTCTGTTCAATTGCACATGAAATTTATCCTTGAAGTCACTATTTACAGTCACATTTGTCACGTTTTTCTCGTCAAAACCATTATTAACTTCACATTTTATTATCAAACTTTCTGTATTCGACGCCATTGTTGTTGTTGTGACAGGCAGCGCCGCGCGTGCTAAAAATGGGAACTAAAAACTGTCAAAGAGGCGGTTAACGTTAGAGTATACATTAGTAACCTATAGAGTGATAATGTCATCTTAATTCACTTGTGCCGAACGGGAGCAGGTGTGTTATCTGTGGTAAAACGCTTTGATAGTGATGTTCTTAAGATGCAGCAAGAATATCGATAATTAGAATTATAACATTAACGTAACTTAATTATTGTTTTGGTTTAATAATAATTATAAAATAAAATAGCGAGTTGAGTAATGATACCTATAGTCCATTTTAGTAGGAACAATAAAGGTAATTAATCTTGATACACAAATACCAGACAAATACCTACCTACATTAGTATTAGTACTGGCTATAATGGAATTATTTTGTATTTAGGTACAGACGACAGCAGGTCAACCTACCCGAATCTGTCAAATTTTACCAATCGAACATTATCCTTCCACTTTTGTGGTAAGGTTGAAAATCTATTGATGAAATATGACAGATTGAGGTAGGTTGATGTGCTGGCGTCTGTACCTAAAGCCTTCTCCTAAGTCTGAACATACTATGCTGAATACCATCAAATCAGCATCAAAATCGGTTCAGCCAAACAGTCAAACTCATGATGTAAGAACCGCCTTTTCTAAATTTGGTTGTCGATAAAAACACATCGTGTCTAATAATCGACCTAGGTACAACACTACGTTCCAATTAAATTTGAAATTTAAAAATGGCCGTTGACAACGTGTAATGCCGACCCGCCCCGCGCCTCTCACAACCCCCTTTGAGACCCTTATTTTTTTTTGCACAATCGATAAATTACATATAAATGCTATTTACCGGTGATAAGAAATGTTGTTATTTTTTTTATTTTGCTTCCTGGAATCATTTTTACACCAAAGTACCGCACATCTAACCATTTCAACCTTAAAATAAAATAAAATATTGCTCTGTGACTTGATGTGACGGGTACTGTTTTGACACTAATTGAGGGTGACAAGGAGAATCGCGCATGTTCACACCTGTGCACCCGGAGTGTACCCTGTTAGACGCACTCTATTGTAGATGTATACTCTAAGCGGTTAACGAACCACTCTTTGATATTACAGCTAGCGGCATTAAAGAACGTATAGCGCCGAACATATTCCAGCGCAATTTCATTCAGCCTTATTCAATCCGACTAATCGTTAATCCGCCGTAATACATAACAGCCCTGCTTTTGATAACGGCTGGCTGTAATGTAATACAGCGGATTATACAATGGGACTGCGACAGATATATTGTGAAAATTCAATTCATATATACCTATATACATTAATGGAGATTATATGGTATACTACAGGATATCGTTGGAATCTTATTTTAACCTCTCTGCTCGACCAGATTTTGACATTGACATACACCGTAAATTCGGCGGGATATTTTGAACCGCGATGTGGAATTCAAGAATTTATACCAACTTTCAACATATGATTTTTAAGTGCATAATGCTTCATAAGGAATATTTTAGCAATAGTTTTCGAGAAAACTTATTTGACAACAATATGCAATAGGTCAAACGAGGTCATTAAATTTCAAAATAAAGGAAAACTACGTATATCTAAGGACTATCCAAAAGTTAGGCATTTTTAATTTGGTAAAAACTTACGAATAAATAGTCGAACACTATCTTGAACATAACACGGACGTCATATTTATAACATTTTCAATCCACTTGCATTATATTTCGTGTATTTATTTATGTTCCATAATAAAAAAACGCACATAAAATACACAATAAAAAATTAGCAATATTACAAGGTGATCACATCTATAGACAAAGTAGAGTAGGATTTTTTTTTAAATGGTGTGCATTTGACAAATCGATTGAAATGTATTATGAATAATCGAACAGCTATAAATATTTTTAAATTGTTTAGTGAAAAATAACGATTTAATTTATTTTGTATTTTTTTAAGCAATTTATTTTATTATTCGATATTCAAATTCAAAGGATATTTTTTATTAATCTTCATTTTATATTGTAAAGCTGAAGAGTAAGTTTGTTTATTTGCTGAATGCGTTAATCTCATCAACTACTGATCCGGTTTAAAAAATTGAAGAATCGATTCGATTTGAATATTTTTTAGGGTTCCTTAGCAGCATGGCAAAAAACGGAACCCTTATAAATTCGTCATGCCTCTCTGTCTGTCCGTACGTCATAGCATTATTCCGAAACTATTATGACGACACAATTGAAACTTAGTAGGTAAATATATTATATTTACCGCTGTACGATTTTTGTTCAGGAATAAAAAATAATAATATATGATGAAACTAAAACAGATTTTCTTTTCATCAAACCAAAAATTGGCTAGCTGTAGGTAGTAGGTTCCTTTTGTTTTTCATAGATAATGGTACGGAATCCTTAATGCGCGAGTCCAACTCGCACTTGACCGGTTTTTTTAACTAGAACTAAATGTTGAGGTACGTTATAGGCTGCTGGCTGAAACTAGTAGTTAGAATTTGTAACCCCCCGTGAGTAGTGGTTTTTAACAGATTTAAAAAAGGGGAGATTCTTTATTTAATTCGAAATCATCCTATGACCCCTTCCGCTGTGGGTGCGGTGTGAGAGAGTATCAGACTTTTATTATCTAAAACCCACCGTGTTCCTTGTTGAGCCCTTTGTGTACCAGGACCGCGATAACTCTTTCAAAGAACCTGCTGCACTGGCTGGCTTAGGCCCTAGTGGGCCCCTGGGGTTTGCTGACTCTCTATGTGGAGCGCGTGGAACAACGCGCGCCTGTTGTCTGCGCCGTCGACACGGGCCTGTTGTCTCTTAAGAGACGGAAAGACGATGAGCCACCCGAAACTCTTCGCCCCCTGACCCACGCCTATGGTGGCCGGGAGTCACCTCTCGACACCCAGCTCCGGTGGTGTTTTCCAGATCGGGCTGGGATGAGCGGTGCGAATTATCAGCCGCTCCGCTGCCTCCTTCTGCAGCATGACTGTCTTGCAGATGGAGGCGACGGCATCCCATTCCCTCTTGCGGCAAACCATGGCTTGAACCAGGGCTGGGCGCGGGGAGTCACTGTCGCCAATTGCCTGCTCGAGGACACGGCGGTGCCCATCCCAGGCAGGACACACCTCGACAGTGTGCTCCACCGTGTCCTCTGGACCGTCCGCGCAGTGGTGACTCCCGCCCAATGCGATGCAGGTACCTCCCGAAACATCCGTGTCCGGTGAGGACCTGCGTCATGCGGAAGGTGAGGGCGCCATGACTCCTCCCGAGCCACTCCTCAAAGAGGGGACTTACCGCCACTATTGTGGCGTGCCCTACGTCCCCTTAACCCTTAATTCTTATTAACCCTCCCCATAAAATAGACTTCAGATTCGCGATATACCCTGCAAAGCCAACCCCAAAATAAAAGTCAAATTAGCTGGTAAACATAGGAATGATGCACTACTAGTCAAGGCCTTTTATTTGATACCCGTTTTAAACATTGACATTTTGTCAAATATTAACAGATTTACCGTTCAGTTAACAATTTACGAACCATCGTTAAATTTGGCAAGAACTATAAGAATTCTGCATAGAGAATTCATGTAGAAATAAAACAAACCCGCCAAGTGCTCGCCAAGACTCGGGCACGAAGGGTTCCATAGGTACATTATCTGTGAAAAATAAACTTACCTATTACCGTACAACTAGCCAAAATACAAATAAGTATATGAATAAAAAAAATATAATTTGCGGTTTCTGAAAAAGTGTCATATTTCAGTTCCATGTAAGGGGAGCCCCTTTCTAATCATCTGCCTAGCCTTTTCCCAACTACGTTGGAGTCGGCTTCCAGTCTAATCGGATGTAGCTGAGAACCAGTGTTTTACATGAGAGAGAATTTTAATTAGTACACACAATAAAGGTTTGATAGTAAGGAAAATAAATATGAACGTAAATAATTAGGACAGTGTATGACTCAATAGCGGACCCCGATCGGGGTTTCAATTGAGCTTACGGTAATCTTCATGTCAAGACCCCGATCGGGGTCCGAACCGGACTACACGGTTAAGGGAGTTACTAATAGTTAGCAGCTAAATTGTTTTCTTGTCAGCTGGCAGATGGAAGCCATATTGTTTTAGACGTCAAATCAAGTTTACAATAGTTGGGGAGGGCCAGCTGACGAATATGGGCGTATTCTGTTACTATCGTAGGTGATTGAAAGGTGAATATAATTTGAAGTATGAAAATTGAAAGTATGTGGATAGTTAGAGATTGTAGTGTTTGTGGTGAAGTCTATTGTGAATTTTGTTATTTTTATTTATTTTGTATGGCCATTTCAACGATATTAAAAATTTATTAGNCATAAAACTAGAAATAATAAAATAATCGCAATATTTGTGTTCACCGAAAAATCAGTTTGTCAATTGTCAATTTGTCAGTCAATGTCAAATGTCATAAAGTGGGCAATAGACATGGGCGTTTTTGGATTTTTTCGCAAACCGATACAAATCCGATTTCAGATTTTGTAAACGATTTCACAAACCGATTTTAGAAATCGATTTCACTAGCGGATATCGGAGTGTAGTTGCTGGTTATAGTATGCTTGCTTGACAATTCGCTTTATCTCTTTTGTTCTTTCAACGGACCTCGTATGATAGAAAGAAAAAACCGGCCAAGTGCGAGTTGGACTCGCGCACGAAGGGTTCCGTACTATTATCTATGAAAAAAGTACAATAGGAATGGTCAAGTGTGAGTTACTGTTGCACATTATTTCTCATAGATGGCGCTACTAGTATACAATTTTGCAATTAATTAATATAAATCAACAGCTTTGATAATTATTTTTTTTTAATTTTTAATTAAATTCGTTGTTATAGCGGCAACGGATATACATCATTTGTGAAAATTTCAGCATTCTAGCTATCACGGTTAATGAGATACAGCCTGGAGACAGACAGACAGACAACGAAGTCTTAGTAATAGGGTTCCGTTTTACCCTTTGGGTTCGGAACCCTAAAAAAGAATGAAATTCGCTCTCTCTCATTCCAACTAAGCATTCGTTTGGTAGAGTGACAGAGAAAGAATGAATATGAAAACTATCGAAAACGGATTTAGTTGGGTTGGTTGCCTTGGTTTAGTGGGCTTCAGATTAGAATTGATTAGATTGTTTGTTTGCGTTATCGTATAACCATAATTTAACCGTAAACATATAATTTAAGTTTTCTAAAATCAGTTTTCTCATATTGGAATATCGATACGATACGATTTCTGACAGCGATCGGATTTCAGATTCGGTTTGATATATCGGTCTCATGCCTAGTGGGCAAGTGTATTTCACAGAGTACGTGTATTTGTTGTGTTTATTTATGACAAAGTACTTAGGTTAGGAAATAATATTGTAATGTAAATAAAATTCAGTTGATATAAAGTAATTATTTATAAATACGCCAGGTAATTTATAATGCCGGAACCATGGAACAGTTCGACTCTATTACCACCGCCAGTAAATATGTTTCTGTGTGCATCAAAATTTGGTAAGATTTAAGGAAGTTATTTTCAATTAAACCTAATTGTAGTTAATGAAAGCATGGTTCACTCTAATTTAACTTAAGAGTAGAATTCATTAACTAATAAAACAAAATCAAAGTGAAGTTGCAGCATTGCTTTACTGCTTGAAGTACCACAAATATGATTTTGTGTTGTGATTTTAAGTCAAGAATCAAATAAAATTGCTAGGAAACTTACGATGCACCATAAAATAATGAACGTACTCATAATCTATTTTCTTCTGTTCTAGATGTTTCGGCCTTGAAACACGTATGTAACAACATCTTAAAAGTGTTATCAAAGCAGTCACCACTTCACAAAGAGAGTGCTATTTGCTCTAGATTTTTGTACAAATATGATAAGAAATTCCGCAACGATATAGGTTACCGGAATTTAAGAAAAGTAAACACGGCTCTCAAGAAATATTTGGTGTTAAATCTATTGAAGGATGTAGAAAACTTTTCACTATCTCTACCAGCAGAGAATGATGATGATCTATATTTGCCTACAAGACAGATGTTACAATATGTTATATTAAGAGTGATGGCATTTGCTAAGATAATGTTGAGGATTTGCGTTTGCTCTAAACAAGCAGCAGTGTTCTATTTGGACAGGATAAAGAGGGGTGAGAGTCACTGGATGAGCTTATTGCCATATGCACTCTTGTGTAGGCTGTGGTCAATGAGTATGGTCCTCCTACAGCATTCTGCATCCTGGTACCCCAACCTGTATCACTATTTGAATAAACTTGAATTAAAAGGATTGAATTTTCTACCAGACAACTATGAATTACCAAAAGACTTCGAGGATTGGTCAGACTTGAAACATGTTGATGAGATTGGCAGATTTGATTGGGCGCAAAAGAAATACATTGAGATTGATAACACCTTAATTGATGGGGATGATAATGACCTAATAGACAATATAATGGGCTATATAAATCAAATTGATGCAGATAATATGGATGGTGATGAGAATCAAGAGGAAACTAAATCACTGTTGCAAGATATCAAACCTGTGTTGCAAGAAATTCAATCAGTGTTACCTGCAACAAAAATAGACCATGGTGTTGCATTGTCTAGAGAAAGTTTTAAAGTACTTCTAAACTCCAATAACAATACTGAACCTGAGAAAAGCATAGCACCTGTTGTGACAGCACAACAGGAACATTCTTATGAAAAAATAACCAATACTATGACTTTAAAGAAATTTATTGCCACAGAAGAAAAGTTTAGAAATGAGTCTAACAGCAAATCACTCACTGGGCACTTGAGCCTCATGCAATGGCATGCTCTCAAAAATGCTTTGACCAAACTAAGTGACACAACAGCCAACAGAAAAATAGACAAGAAATTCCTAAAGATATGGAAACAAAAATGTTTGGATTATATATAATAAAAGCTTTTATTAATAATATTTGAGTTTTATATTGTTTAATTTAAATAATAATATTTACAGATACAACAATTGTTACAGCACCATTTTTAGATGAATAACTATGCTCATAATTGGGCATTAAAATTAACATAATGCATTAAAAAACAGTATATCAGGTACAATTACATATGTGCAGGAATACCTAATGATATTCTGTATGATACAAATTTAAAGTACCATTAAAATCACAAATAGGGAAACTGTTACCAATAACATTGATTTAGATCCTTTAGTAAATCATGTAAAATTTAGTTTATACAAAATTATGTATTTCTCACAACTAGACAAAAATCTGGAGTAGTTACATTCTCTTTGTACATGATTATTTTAAGCGGTTTTTTATCATACCTGCAATCTAATTAATACCTGCAAGTATTAGTGTGGCTTATTAAGATCGAAGAAGATACAATAGCTTCATTAGTGTAAACATATTAGCAATATAGGCCTTACTGAATGTGTTAGAAACTTTAAAAGAAAAGATAATTATAGTTCTTCCAGAAATAATGATAAAAATATTGATTTGGTAACTAGGCCTTTGTTCAATCAATAAAACCCTGAAACAAAACCAGGAAATTATAAACTGTCGAAGCACTGGAAGTTAAAAATGTTCCTATGTTGAGTGGTGAAAGGATTGTTATAACATTTCAGCAGTTTATAATTCGATGAGATTTCGTATAAGCTTTACGGAATCACAAGTTTACAGTGACAAAGACACCAATAATAAAATTTAATAGAATATTAACATAATTTGACAGTTATTTTTAAGCGGAATGTTATGGTTGGAATGCAAGTAAACACATCCTTTGTGCTTTTATACAAATTAGTATGTATATCTGGTGTTGTTAAAAGGTATTATTTTCTAGTACTGGACAGCTTCTGTAAGCGCGCCTTCAAGCCACCTTCTTTCTTAGGCTGAGTGATAGGTTTCCGTTCTTCTTGAAGCTTTTTGGCTTCTTTTAACCTGTAACAATGGAAAACATAATTGCATAGCTTAGTTTCATCCGCTGTCGACAATATTAGGAATAGGTAACATAAAAATACCTACTTTTCTTTAATTGCAATTTGCTCTTCTTTCTTATAAATATCTTTGAAATCGCTACAAAATGAGGTCCACAGTGAGAAAAATTCTTTCGGTTCACAGTCTTCCAGTTTGCCGCGCTTAGGAGTGTACTGATAAAACTTAACAGTCGCAATGAATTTCGCACGGCATTCCTCTAAGTTTTCGTTTTCAGTCTTTAGTTTCTCTTCAGCAGAATTCAGGAATGTGGTCATCTTGTCTTGGAACACCTCCAGACGTTTCTTCGCCTCGTCATTGGGAGAGTCTTCGTTAAAATTTCGAACGTCGGTGTCTATCACTTTCTTCATTTTATCTTTGCATCCTGTAATGGATATAAAAAATATATACTACAGGTGTCGTAAAAGGCGATGTCGTTCGAATCTTAATACATGTAAATGTGTCGATACCCCTCCCCTACCCCGGCATGTGGAGAGTCAGTTCGCCTTACTACGTGTAACTTTGGCCTTTATGGATTATGGCAGCAAGAATATTAGTAACTGGAGTAGGTCAGGTAGGGCTTTTTCCATTTTGAAATCCCATTGAACTAGTCTAAAAGTAAAAAGCCAAAAGTCAAGAATTGTTACCATCCAACTGCTTCCTAAGCGTAGCAAGGTTTTCAGCGACATCAGCGAAGTCGAGCGTGGCGGCCCTGGTGACGTCACCGGGCTCCGGCACGGGCAGCACGCAGCTGTCGGCCAGCGCGCCGCCGCACGCACGCATGTACGTGCGCACTATGAAGTGTAGGAGCGTCACGTTTGATTGCTTCGACTGTGGAATTATGTTAATAAATAAATAAATAATATCGGGATTTCTCAACAGTGAATTTTTTTTTTCAAATCCGTTTATTATTTTAGACAGCAAACTCCTAAAATCGAAAACAACTCAGCAAAGTAGAGGGCAAAAACTTTGATATGCGGTAACGCCATTTAGAAACCAAAGAAGGGAGGGTGTTTCATGTGTGAGGTCAGGTAGTCTCGAGGGGAAAATTGTGCAATATACATAAAAGTAGGTACTTGTTCACAGCTACATTGTGACGTCACACGTTTATTACTTCTTTACGCACAAACTACCGAAACGGATTTTGATAAAACTTGGCAGTAATATAAATTTGCTTCAGTAGAGAAAAAGTCTTACCTTGACATCTTTGAGTTTTGCTAGAATCTCAAGACCAAATCCATCAGCTTGCCCTCTCTGACCATTTCCACCATTCATGTAGTTGCCAAGAGTTAGGATTATTGCAAATAATTTCTTTAAAGGCTCACTAGTCATCAGAAACTGAAAAAAGTTATTGATCAGGATGCATCCCAATTTACTAGATTATAGTGTAGAGGGTAAAACCGGGACATATCGAAACGCGACATAATAGAGTATTTTTAGTAATTATCTCACCTCACAGGTATGTTTCAAATTATCTAGTTTGTGCATTGTTGTGCTAGCTGCATCTTCGAATTCTGCTTGGAACATAAAGCAGGATATTCTTTCAGCGAAATTTGGTATACCAGATAAGTCTTGTAGGAAAGCTTCAGGTCTGTCTAGTGGTATCTCAGGTTTGTTTCTCAGGTGATCTTTTATTAGTGACAACTCTTCTTCGGTGGCTCGCTGGAATATACAAGAAAATAGGTAAACTGGGCACTAGACATCGTGAAAACGATCATTCGATATATCAGGTTTTATAGGCATTCGATATATTTTAATGAAATTAATATTAAATTATATATACTAACCAATTCGCAAATCTGATGCAACGCTTCTAAACTAACTACCGACGTATCGAAATTGTAAATAGCATTCTCAATCTCTGAGAATTCAACGTGTAAACTTTGTGCAAGAATGCCTACATTCTGCGATCTCTTGCTGTCCAATATCTTTATCGGCTGAATCTTAGTCTTAACTTCGACTTTTTTCTTGACAGGCGCTTTCACGACTTGTCTCGAAAACAGATCAGTAAATTCCTCAATATTATCTAGTTTGGTTTCTTCAATTTCCAACCATAAGGGTTTAAAGTTTCCTGAATGCTCTGGTTGGGCGACGGGGGCTGGCGAAACTGCTAGAATGCGTGTCCAATACAACGGTTTCATGGGTGCAGCAGGTTTTACTGGGGTTTTTCTTAAAGCTGCAACAACAATCATTGGTCAGAATCTGGACAGATTCTCACCCCATATTCATAAAAACTTACTACTTATGAACGCTACTTAAATAAGTACTACATACGTACTACGTGAGTAGCCTAATCCATTGTAGTAATAAGAGTTTTATGAATAAGGGGTTTATCTTCAAGCATCTTTTAAAGAAAGTGCTTACTTACTTGCTCTTTGAACATTCCATCCTCCTACTGGAGGTGCTGGGAAAGGCACAGGCCCACTAGACAGGGCCGGCGGAGGGGGTGGGGGCACGCCCGGTATACTAGGAGATATTGCGTCGCCCATGCCTGGTAAAGGAGGTGGAAAAGGACCCATACCCGGTAAAGAAGGTGGAGGGCCCATACCTGGCATGGGTGGCGGTGGAGGGCCCATACCAGGCATCGGTGGTGGTGGTGGGCCCATGCCAGGCATCGGTGGTGGAGGTGGGCCCATACCAGGCATCGGTGGTGGAGGTGGGCCCATGCCAGGCATCGGTGGTGGTGGTGGGCCCATGCCAGGCATCGGTGGTGGAGGAGGACCCGTATCAGGCATGTAAGGAGGTGGAGGTGCCATGCCAGGCATTGGCGGTGGGGGAGGCCCTATTCCAGGCATAGGTGGAGGTGATGGAGCCATGTCGGGAAAAGGAGGGGGTGGCGGAGGCACCATTTCTGGAATGATGGGTGGTGGGGGAGATGACGTTTGTGGTTCTGGGCTTAAATCGGGCATTGGCGGAGGAGGTGGAGCAGTACTTATGTCAGGTTTAGGTGATCGCATGGCTGTCTCTGGAACTGTACCTGGCGAAGCATGATCACCGTCTGGTCTCAAAGCCAATGATGGATATTTTTCAGAAGTTTGAGAGTGGGGTGAGCCCAAACCTCGCGAAATAGGAGGAGGTGTCCCTGGCATTGGAGGCGGAGGAGGAGGCATGCCAGGTAAAGGTGGAGGGTGGAAAGATTCAATTTGACTAGCTGGTTTGGCTCCTACTGGCGTGAGTTGCTTTACCACAGAAAGTTCTGTATTCGGCACTGACTCAACCGACATGGCAAGCTCTGGGGACCCGTCAGCTGTTGGTAAATGAGATTTATCATCTGATTCAGCTGAACTGCTAATATTTTCTTGGTCCAATGAGATATTACTTGACTGATCCAGTGATGACTGACTATTTGATACTTTTTGTTTTATATCAACTGTTGTATACAAAACTTGGGTGGTTGGAACGTTAAAGGTGTTTGCAGGTGTTCCTAATACAACAGTGGGTTCTTCATATTTTTCTAAGTCCGTGGAGCTTTTTGCACTATATGTAATTAATTCAGTGGATGTATATGTACTGAGAAATGAGGCATCTGATGAGCAAGCACTGGTTTGGTCTGTGTTTTTCTTTACTTCTTCAGTACTGCTAAGCTCTGACAGATCATCTTTACGATAACTTTTATTACAATCTCTACTTTTATTCAACTTACAATAATTTACTATTTTTTCAGATCTGACATCAGGTTTACTACAAATAGCCATCTCACTTTTATGTTCTAAACTACTTAAATCTATAGTTTTATCAATATTTACATTTGTTCTTAAAGTGTCATATTCAGGTATGTTTATCACAGGTTTATTTGATAGCTTATTAAGTTCATTGGCAAAATTTGAAGTCTGTACTTCTTTGCTTGTTAAATCTGGCTTGAATTTTAATTGGTTATATTCATTAATGGAATCTAGTCGTTTGTCTAAGTTCTTATTGAGTGATTCAATTTGTGTGGTTATTCTATATTTTTCTAGTTGAAATTCTAGTTCTTGGAGTTTCTTCTTTAACTCAGATATTACTACTTTTGCCTCATCAATGTCACTGATTTCTTCATTATTGTTTTGGCTGAAAAATTTGTTGTTTTCAAGATCCCGTTGGTTGTTGTCTTGTGTGAAGTTGAAGGAGTCTTTCTCAGGTGGCCACACGGACGTGTGCAGTCTGCCCGGGGTCACTGGTTGTAGCGCCGGTGCCTCCATATGAGCCCAGTAGTACATCAAATTCGGCTGGAATAAATTATTATATTATGAGTACCAGGATTTGGAATCAAGAAAGTCTATTAATTACGGAATTGGTATACTTATTTGTTAGTTGAGTGGTAATTTCTCACTGCAAAAACATTTTAACAACAGATTTCATACAAAAAAATAAGTACTTCTAAGGCACCACCAGATATATATTATATTTGTTTCAAGTTTAGAATAGACTTATGTCTATTAATTAAGCAGCTATTAATGATTGTAATATTTATATTTTCTTAAAATATTTTAATATATTCAATATATGTAATGATTTGACATTGACTGCAAATGTAACGTTTACAGTATGAGCAGTAAATGGCATCTTAAACAGAATGCATAATGGATTGTTTGGTTAGGAATTAATTGTTTGCATGACAAAAATGGCATTCTCTTAGTTAAATTCTGAAAGTATTTACCTTGAATATATTCTCCGTGGGCGCATCCTTGTCTGATATCTGCCTAAGGACACCAGCTGCCAAAAGATCGGTACAGTACTGTATCCCAAGGTTTCTCTGATCTTGAATACTTAACAAGGTTTTCAAGTAGCTGTTCTCCGTTATTGATGATACGAACCAGTTCAGGAGCATCTGACCTGGAATTAGCACAATAGTCTTGTTTTTAGACCTGCGTATGAGTCGAAATAGTTTTCGTTTGAATATAAACAAGGCTGGCCACTAACCATTGCCGTAAAGTTTGACGTTTAAAATTTGACAGCTGATGTAAATGTAAATGAGATTTTAGTGATGTGAAGTGCACCATTACGACGTATCGATGAAATAAGTTGCAGTGTGGTCTATCACCAGTTGGAACAGTTATGGAATAAATTGGAATAAACTAAGAAAGTAACAGACCGTCATCCTCTAAAAGTCTAAAATTACCATGCAGCTGCAACTTTATTTCTGAAGGCATTTCAAATAAAAATGTTGTATTTTTCACAGGACTATCATGAAATAATAATTTTTAAATATTTAAAACCAAAAAAAATAAATAGGTTTTTTGAGCAATATCTGACCCTGTTAGAGATGTTATAAAAAACAAAAATAGACATGCTGCAATATTCTAGCTGCTATTAAGCATCACGCTATGACTCTGCATCTATAAAAGCGGTGCGATTTCACCATCAAGTGATTCCTGACCTAAGCAGGGCTGCGCTATCCTGGTTTTTTTTTTGACTTCTCTGCTAATATTCAGGCAGTTAAAGTATAACTATATCTAGTAAAAAAACTGATTTTTATTTGACAGTTACACCCAAGCATAAGTATGTTTGAAGAAATCTATGCTATCTATATATTATTTTGTTCATTTTAAGTACTCTGGAGATGACGTCAAATAGATAACTGTTCTACATACTTTATATCTTCCACCACTGACCGGATTTTAACCTTTACGTAACTAACAGTAATTTGCATATTCCTTATAAATTTAATGTAACTTGAGTTATTTATATTACAGAAACGTACATATGTGTATGGGTAACATTTCTCCTGGTTTATGGCGGTCTTTTGAAATATCGACTGAACACAACACTGTTGTTTCACTTCGAACACAAACTTGTATCACAATAGTAGTCGTCCTCAAATCGCACTCTATGTTAACTTTATAATTTTCTCTGTTAAAAACAAACATTTCAAAACGGAACCACTGTAAAGTCTTTGGCACTTTCATTGTCAACTTTTTCTGTGGAACGCATAATACTAGCGCACGATTATTTCTCAAGCACTTAGATACGGCACGAAGTAATTTAGTTTTAGCTGTAATTTCCGCCCTGAACAACGCAAAATCATCGTTATGCAAACGTAGAACATTGCCGATGTCTTGAACACCCTTTCTTCTCGACCGAAACTGACTAAAAAACGTAACATAATTGAACTGTGCCACTGACGAGTTAGTAAAATTCACACGATTTGTTGACAGTTGCATAGCTTTAATTAATAGCCAGCGCTCTTGTCACGTATGCACACTAGTTACTAATGGCTAGTATCTTTTATGGCTAATGATTAACGGCGATAAGAAATTATGGGCTATTTGTTAATAAAAGATAACATTCTTATCTCGATGTTCATTCACCTGTTAGCGCCGTGGTAAATATAGGTAACTACTTGGGTAAACAGATGATGTCTTTAGGCAAGCATGGGGGGTTCATACCATTTAGTTCTAAGCATACCTAACCTATTGTTAGGGTTTAATAATTTATATTCTATTTTTGGTTATGGCCGTCTATCATCGATGCTGAATCTATGGTTTTGATTGTCGTTGACAGTGGAAGGACGAGGGGGAATTCTGGCGGGAAGTTTGGCTTGGGTCGATTGCGCCGGTCGATTGTCATTTTTATGTGGAGAACGTATTAACGATAAATTGATTAAAACAGGCTGTAATAATTAATTGTACAGGCCTTTTATTTATTTCCTGTACCCGGAGAAGTATTTTTAAAGTTCAGAAGTTGGAAGACAACGCTTTTGTTTCGCGTAAGTACACGTCCACGCAATTTTTTTTCTAACTATCACGAAACCGCCATTGATGTGCTAATAGTTTTACGCACCAAGTTTTCTGGTCAGCTATATTTTTGCAATCTTTACGCTTTTATTTAAAAATGTATAGGTACAAGCTGTCAAATTATATAGCGGCACGTATTTATGTGTTTTGTTTTCATGATTATGCATGATTAACATCTATGGAATTTCAAGTTAGAGGGAATGTGTACATAATTTAAGAATTTTGACTAACACATTTTAAATAATTTTAATATTGAATGTTCTATTATGATTATTTATTTTTCTTTCGCTTTTCTGCACGTTTTGATCGTAAGTATTTTAAGGTGTGTTCTATCAATAAAGTGCCTATAA
>NWSH02000008.1:10934877-10960637 GCA_002382865.2 Heliothis virescens | reverse complement strand
CTGTAATAATTAATTGTACAGGCCTTTTATTTATTTCCTGTACCCGGAGAAGTATTTTTAAACTATGAACTGAAGCACTGTGAAAATACTAGGAACGCTGACCATGGTATATGGCCATTGGCCATTTATACGTGTTTTAACTCTTTACTACAGAGGTTGTCTTTCAATTTAAATCGGCAAGCATACACATAAAAGTAAAACAGTTCGAAGTGCCCGCCCGCCCTGTGTTAATTAGGTATCTACATAAATCATCTGAAATCTAGATTAGGTAGGTATATATTCTTATTTGTACCTACCTACTAATTTATTATAGAGGAAACATTGTTTTGTTTATTTGCACCCTAAGGGCTCTGAAACTAAACAACCTATTTGAATAATTCTTTCACTGTTGTAACGCTAGAGTATCTCCGAGTAACGTAGGCTATTTTGTCCAGGTATTGGAAGAAGTTAGAAAATATGAAAAGAATTAAAGTTAGAAAAGAAAGTAAATACTTAAAAAGATTTGATGCTTTTATGTGATGTGTTTATTATATTTACCTTCAAACTTCTCATACTGCTTGAAGTCGACTTTGTCGGGGACGAACTTGGGGCGCACCACCCTGGACTCGGTGAGCTTGTCGAGTGTCAGAGATGCCACCTTCCTCAAGACATTAGAATCGGACATTGGCACGTCACTAACACTGGAATGCCGTCGGTCTTTGTCTGATGCCACTGAAATAGAAATTGTTAAGACATGCGAGTTCATTCATGTTCAATATTTGTGTGAAAAGAGAAGAAGCAAAGTTCACTGATGTTATTGGTTTAGAAAGGGAAGATTTCTATGTAGCTAGTTGTCACGGTATGATCATATGATGTAGTGATAGTAGAAAATGGACGTGGAAGGCGTAGATCGACGACCAAAGAAACGATGGATGGTTTGTATGACGGATAGGAGCGTAATGAAGAAGAAAACATGCTGCGCCGACCCCAAATAAATTTTGGTAGGTACCTACCTATTTCGACAGAGTTCAAGCTTCCCTATATTGTCAGGTATCTTAGTTTGGATGTAATTTGAAAGCCCTATAGAAAATTAGTGTTTGTTTATTGAATTTTAATTATTTTTTATCATTCTGTGTACTAGCACAGATTTCCAGGTTACTGAAGATACTGATACTTCTTATATCGAGAACACAAGACGAGTGTGAAACAGTCAATCAATGCATTGTTGATACCACAATTAGATGTCACAAGTCACAACGGTACCACAGCTCACCTTTTGTTAGAATCGAACTTTGATTCTCAAAGAAAAAACGATGATGCGGTTGAGAGCCGATAGGGCTGATGGTATCAAAGAGATGACTGCCATCACATATCAATATGAACTGTGAAATCTCTCCGAGTTAAGTACTTACTAGAATGTATTTATGTAGGAGCTATAAGTTGTCCTGGACCAAGAGACGGTTAAGAAAATGAAAAATTGAGTGTGTGTTTGTTTATTTTTGCTGGAGTGCACTAATCTCAGGGACTACTGAACCTATTTGAAAGTTATTTCAGCGGAGCGCGGAGTATTTCCAACGTAATGTGACTGAAAAGGCTGGCGGAAGCTAGTTAGTTTAATAAAGTTTAAAAACTGTCTTAAGTAGGACGAGGGATCTAGATCATCTGGAATAGAAATGTTCCTAGCATGCTTGTTTGCGGCCAGTGTGAAGACTATAGTTTTTTTCAGGAATTTGAAACAGCTCAAAGCTATCCTTTACTAATTAGTTAATATCCTACCATCATCCTTATCCAAGGCGAAGGCCACTGACCGAATATTATTGTTATCATTAACGTATTTGACTAGAAAATTATTACACTCTCTAACTACGTAAGTAACTCAAACATAGTTCGCGAAGGTTTTTGTAAGCAATTTATTATAATTGCACTCTCATGCTCGAAGCCTCGATGAGTAAAAAGGCCTAAAAAACGGGTATAACCAACTTGATGATATCGAAGAAGTACGTCATGTACTTAGCTCCAAAGGTAATCAAGTTTCATTACGAGTGCGGGAAACTATCTTATATAAGTACGTACTAAGTATATTTTGTTAAGAGTTCCATGTGATGTAACCTAACAACCTTATTTCCCTGAAATAGAGCTGAAAATTGATTGAATTGGGTATCGCTCTGTTTCGGACTCGGTGCGTAAAAACATCAACAAACCGGTTTGCTTGGCCATTGTGAAAAGTAAGCATTGTATGTCAGCAACAGGTACCCAAGAGAATAGAGGATTCCATACGAATACTATCTAGTTTATAGATGAAGAGCCATTGTGTAGCATTGATTGATTGGACTGAGGATTGTGATAACGCACTCAGTAAATAGGTACTTAGATAACTAACGTGGATAAACTTTATCTGTTTACTCTCGGTAAATAGCAGATGCTGTTATACTTACTTATTGTATCGTTTCGCAACTTATTTAGATTTTTACTACGTTCTGTGTTGGACAACTTATTATGATTTTTTACGTGTAAAGAACAATGAGATGCTGAAAGAAGATTATAGTGCTAATGATTGTGTTGTAATAAAACTGACCGGTATCTAGCAAGGCGAGTGGTTCGCAGGCCACTGGAGGAAGCTCCACCTTCCTATGTTTCGACACCGTGAAGGAAGTCTGCCCGGGGCAAGCCTTCACCCGATTGTCGAGGAAATCGTGGCTGCACTCGTGGGAGTTTCTTTCTAGATTCCGTTCGGCCCTTTGGTCGCCACACAACCCCGAAAATGCAGATCCCATAACCTTTTCATTCTCGCTTTTGTCACCGCTGTCGTCGAATACGTCATTTTTTTCATCTTTTTCCATGTCGTCAGTGGAGAGCGAAGAGGCGGCATCTTCGTGCGGCATGTCTATGGTCATGGCGACACTCGCGGGCCGCGCGGCCGGGCTGGGCGTGAGGGTGCGCGGCAGGTCGTCGGGCGCGCTGTCGCTCTCGGCGGAGTAGTAGCACTGGTTGAGCTCGACGGCGAGCGGCGTGAGCGGGTCCGTAAACACTGACTCGGAGGTGGAGTCGTTGGCGGGCGAGAGCGCCGGCGGCGGCGCGGCGGCGGGCAACTGGTCGCGGGTCGGTGACCGCGGCCGCGGCTCGCACCTGGTCACCGTTACCTCCGACTGCACGCTCGCCGACTCTGCGCCCTCCCCTTGCCGCAATGTTTTGAACACGCACTCGACCGTATCGTTATCAGATATTTCGATCGGTTCGTTGATATCAGAATCTGGCGTTTTATCAAACTCCCTGTCGATGGCGTCACGCTTAGCATCACTTTTTTTCCTTCCATGTTTTTTGCTGTCTCTTCCTGGTGATTTCCTGTTCAAGTTCCGCATGAAATGTTTACCCTTAGCAGGGGATTTTCCAGTTTTGGATTGTTTTTCGTTGGTTTGTATGTTCCCCATGGTTTAAAAGATTCAATTACTTTCATCTAATAAAATTTGAAAATGTCTAGAAGTATTATAGAGAACAAAATATAAAATTCTAACTTGAAGCAGTCTCACAGTCGTAGTCCACCCTCATCCATACTCATCCCCGAGCATGCGCAGTTCAGGCAATAGGATCAATATTTTCGTTGCGTCCAGATTTAAATATTTTTCTACTTTTTTCTTAGCTTTCTTTTCATGGACTTTTTTTATCTATATATATAATTGCATTGAAAAAATATTTTGTTATTGAATATAAAATTGGAAAAATTGATCAGCATGTTTGCGGCTAAGTATCAGACTTGGTAGAACCGGTAAGACGACACCTGATTCTGTGTTATACTGCTAGATGGCGGGACGAGTAGCGAACAAAATAGTAAAAAGTTTTCAGAAACAACTCTCGACAGCTGCTTTTCAAAGTTCTAATGCGATGCTATGTAAGAAATGTCCTATTTTTGATTAACAAACACACATGACTGAAGGTAGATTAGATTGCTATTTTTAGTACTTAAGTATTTGATAATAACTGTGCCTTCTGCGTAGTGTACTGGAAATTGTTTATTAATGTGCCATTCAAGATTAAATCGTCAGCCAGGGGTTTTATTCCGTTGGTGAAGTTTGTACAACCGAGTTCTCTATATATTCGGTGTGCGAAAAGGTTTTAACTTTTCCATTCCATATTTTTTACCGTTGGAAGCCGGAATCAGAATTTGGTCTTAATTCATGATAATAGTCTGACCTTGTCTTGACTTGGGTGCGAGGGACTTACCTTGAGATATTTGGATAACCTACTCAGCTAGGTTTACCGTAGGCGGGTGAGTTAACCCCTGTCTACTTTTCGGAGAAAGCAGGTGAGATGTTTTCTCTTAAGTATTGTTAAGGTCACGTCCCAGATTCTTTAAATTATTTAGACACTAGCCATACCTCATTATCATTCCGTTTCATTCTTACGAGTCCTAGAATTTATGCAATCCTTGAATTAGCACTATATTCAAATATTATGTAAATTTTGCGCTCCTTAAGAACTAAGACATTTTAATTTCATTCCATGTAAGGAATTCCTTGACTGACAGACGTTTGCGACCCAACTCACTGAAAAGAGGGTCATTTTTGGGGGATATTACGGATATTACCAATAATACGTTAGCCTTCCGGCTGTAATGTGTGCTGCTCTGATAAACCTCTGTGCTGCTACTCCGGGCCTGTGATACGCGCCATTTGCTTTGGATTGGACGACGCATGGATGCCATTAGAAGTCGCCAAAAGATTAACTACTTTTGAAAAGAGTATGAAGTGTAGGATTTTTTATGAAAATTTCACGAATGTTCAAATATCTATATTATCATTGCATGAAATTTGTCATCTTTATAAACGAAACATTTAGTTTATTTTTGCACCCAGAAGGCCCCGAAAGTATTGAATAGATTTGAAAAACTCTTTTACTGTTGGGAAGCCGGGTACAGCTGTCGGAAGTTAGTATGTAATAAACTGTAGAAATAATAATAATATGTTACAGATTCAATGTTTTTCATTACGATGACGTTAACGAAAAATATATGTCCGTCCTGACGCGAGTCGGGATCACTGGGATATGGAGCGAAAATATCGTCAAGCGAGCTGTGGGTCTTATGTAAATCTATTTAGACAGCTTTGTTTAGCACTTCACGTCGCGTTTCCAAGAGTTAGGACGCTTAAATGTCTGATTTTTCATGCGCTTTTTTCTTTTATAGTAGATTAAAGCCGGGCAGCGTTTCAAAGCGCTCGCTCTACATTTTGTTGATATAAAAGAAAGCCAGCTAAATAGATTATTTTTTTGAACTAATTAAAATCGAATTAATAATATGGTACCAACCTATATCAACTCCATTAACAATACTTAAATCTAAAATTCTAAATTATATATCTATCAGGTACCTATGTATGAATGTGTGCAATTCTACCGACCAAACTTTCATTAAAGGCAGCTTCTGTATTGCATAATGATTGCACTTCCCCTGTTAAATTTCATGAGTCTGTGGAGTACCCAGGAGTCACATGCAACGGTCGAGGACTTGCAGTTTCAAGGAGTCATCAGCTAGAGGTTTTTCTCAATATGTCAAGGCCTCTCATCTTCGGAAGCCTCCGTATAATGTAGCATTTGATTATGATCTGCCCGACGACCTTAGTTCCTAAACATTAAGGTCCTTTTCACAACAAGATCATTGGAAGCGGGTAGTAAAACTGAAAAATATTTTTGTCACACATACCCGCTTTTATCGCGTCGCACGTATATTTCGAGTGATTTCCTGTCAACGCCCCGCGCCCGCCCTCGCCATAGTCAGGTCATAAATACAGTACCGACTGGCGATTATAATACCAATATCGTAAAATAAATCTATTAAAATCACCAGCTTTATAACAGCCAAAATAAATGAAAATTACCGTTTCACGTCAAGGGCACAAAACACTTTAATTTTCTAATCAATTGACTTCGTTTATTACGCGCGGGAAACGCCAATATGAAAATACTTTAAAAAGGGATTGCTTATTGAAAATAATAATATTGAAGGGTCGAAGCGATTCCCCCTTAGGAAATAGGCAAACGATTGGCGAGGTACTTAAACTGGATTTCTTTTCACGTTTATCCGAGACCGAGGGAGATACCTAGTTACCTACAGCCTTTCTTCACTTTGCGGCCTTTTGCGGAGAAAATATGTACCTACACAGATTGCTTTGAAGATTGTTGACTTTTCAGTTATTAGGTGTAAAGGTATAATTTGTTAGAATGTTAAAATTTTGCCCTTTCATCTTTAATAGCTTTTAAATGCTGTAAATGGTTCAAAACTGATTAAAAGGACGAGTTAACCCGCTCAGAAAATATTTTTACGGTAGGATTTGTGAAAACAAACTTTTAATGACAAGCGGTGCCATACTGTTCAAACTCTCGATCGTACTAACTTTATAAAGTGAGTGGTGTTGCATATTTTCATGTTCATGTTTTTTTTGTAGTGGGCTGATAGCCTGTTTCCTAGTCACACCTAGTCGAGTTACAGGGCTAAATCAATTTGTAATATCAGCTTACCATTTACTGAAGCTCTAACATTTTTCTTTAAAAACCGGTCAAGTGCGAGTCGGACTCGCGCACATNCTTTATAAAGTGAGTGGTGTTGCATATTTTCATGTTCATGTTTTTTTTGTAGTGGGCTGATAGCCTGTTTCCTAGTCACACCTAGTCGAGTTACAGGGCTAAATCAATTTGTAATATCAGCTTACCATTTACTGAAGCTCTAACATTTTTCTTTAAAAACCGGTCAAGTGCGAGTCGGACTCGCGCACATAGGGTTCCGTTCCATTATCTATGAAAAATAAACGTTCCTATTGCCTACAATTAGTCAAAACACAAACATTTCTCGACAACAAAAAATTACTTTGTTTTTCATACAAATATATGAATATAAAAGTTATAATTTGCGGTTACTGAAAAAGTGCTATATCTCAAAAACCACTGACTGTATCTCGTTCAAACCAATTTTGGTTGATAGTTTTTGTTAAGGTCTATAACATATATTTTTTTTAGATTTTTCACTTTGGTAGTTTAGAAATGGCAGGGGGGGGGGGGCACACATTTTTGCACTTTGAAAGTGTCTAACTTTGAAATGATTGACTTTGAGAAAAAATGGCTTTAGAAACCTCAATCTTATTTTTAAAGACCTATCTATAGACATCCCACAAGTATAGGTAGAGCCCCTTTCTAATATTATTATTTTTGTATAAAAATCGTAAAGCGGTTAACATAATACATCTACCTACCGAATTTGAATGGTGTAGTCTTAATAGTTTCGGAATAAACTGGCTGTGACATACGGACAGACAGAGAGACAGACAGATATGACGAATCTATAAGGGTTCCGATTTTTGTCATTCGGCTACGCAACCCTAAAAATGAATAACCATGCTACCTATATCATAGCTAGCCTGAAAATAAAAAAAACATGTCGGATATGCCAGTAAAATTCGCTTGGCCGTTTCGTAATATCATATTCAACAAACGACACCTCTGTTTAGGCCTCACGGAAACCCGCGCGCCCCATTTTGCAACGAAAATGAGATTGAACAAATTATTTTATAGCTGTTGTTATACCTAGACGATGTACGTTCTTATCAAGTACAAAGCCTGGTGGATTTTATTCACATATCATGAGGAACAATGCTGGGGCATGGGGTGGAGGTTTACCCCTTGAAATTATCAGCAAAAGGGAACCACCCTTTACAGTCCGTCGGTCTTATCGCAAAGTCCCAATGTATCGGCGAACAGATGCAAGCTTAGTCGTACGTTATCCAAACATTATGTCCTCTGACTAAACGCGACTTATTTAAATGTAGCGAATTGTAGAAATAGGTTAAAAGGCAGCCAGTTTAAAGCAGGAAAAAAATTATGCATAATTGGTATGAAAATGGTAGGCAGCACGATTTCAGGAAACTATAAGAGCGAGCAAGTATGAGTAAGACCTAAATAAAAAATTTTGCTGTAAAACTGGTAAAATTGTTATTTCATTTTACTAGGGTCGTGGAAAAATACGTAGGTGATATCAGATTGACTTTTTTGTAATTTCCTTTTTAAACTAGTCTAGTCTATTGCCAAAATGCTTCATCCTTTAGAGTACGACACTCGCATTCCAAAAAGTCCCTGGAGATAGATATCAAGTTCGGGAATCTATCTAGCTTTCTTATATCAATTAAGTATTTATAAATCTCGAGGAGACACACATCTGGGAATTGGTTGTTCAGAACTTTCAAAGTTACTGTAGTAGAAATAGTATATATTCGTCTATGTATAGATTTCAGCCTATAACCTCGGGGACTTAGAAACAAACTATATGTCGGATTGTCGGAAAGAACGTGTGGTATCAGAACTGCAGCTTCCATTTTCTTCAGTATATTTCTATTTCATAATTTGTATTGGAAAACTCGTTTTATTCTTCGTAGTCTGTGCTTTTGATATAAGTCATCAGTGGCTTTTATTTTTCAAATATTATTTACTAGCTTCCGACAACGATTTCACCCGCTTCCCGAGGGAACTACTTAACGTACCATAAAAAACAACGTGTATGTTATTCTGATATATAAGCTATATTATTGCCAAGTTTCACCTAAATCGGAGTCGTATTTTGTGCGTGGAAGAGTAACAAACATCCATATTCTCACAAACTTTCGCATTTATAATATTACCTACTAGGATTTCACATTATGAAGCGAAGTGACTTTTAGTTTACCAGATCTTGTATCATTTGTCTCGCTAGCTAGTGACTTTCCCCTTAGTGTATTCTACTCATCCTTACTAAAAAATCTTACAAATCTGATTGTCTGGTTTTATTTTTTAGGCTGGTGTTAATTGTTCTTAATTATGCTAACAAGCTTAATGAGTCCGCCCTTCCGAAAGTCTAAACTCCAGACTCTTACTACAAAAAAGTTGAACACGTGATCATCACCAGTCTATTAATAAAAATCAGTTCTACTTTGAGTTTTTATTCCTTTTTTCTAAACTTACAGTTCAAGACTTTCGGAGCAATTAATTCCGAAAATATTAACATAGTCAAAAAATCACTTTGTCGGCGTGGTTGATATACATATCGGTACGAAATTTCAGCATTCTAGCGCTAAAGGTCACTCAAATTATCCGCGGACTGATGGACGGACAGACAGACATGGCGAAATTATAAGGTTTCCTAGTTCACTACGGAACCCTAACAACATCGTAAGCTTTTTTCAACTTATATGTTGGGGTAATATGCTTTTCATTTTCAATTATTATTANCGGCGTGGTTGATATGCATATTGGTACGAAATTTCAGCATTCTAGCGCTAACGGTCACTCAGATTATCCGCGGACGGACGCACGGACAGACAGATATGGCGAAATTATAAGGTTTCCTAGTTTACTACGGAACCCTAACAACATAAGCTTTTTTCAACTATGTTGGGGTAATATGCTTTTCCTATTCAATTATTATTTGTATAAATAAAACTTATTGTAAACTTGAATGCTTTTATTTATCTACAGAAATAGGGTACACACTTAACATTATTTAAAAATTATCATTGATAAATGCATGCTAAGATACATCAGAAAGATGACAATAATTGAATTTTGACAAAGAAAGGTTACCTATATAATATTATTACTATCTATTACTATACTAAATAAATCACTTGAACATTAATAGAACTGTATCCCTTCCGGTTTATGTAATATTGTGCTACATCTCCACCTACTTTTGGTATTCTTACATGGGTGTAATCAATGGCTCCTATTACTTGTCGCAATCCACACATTTATATCCGTATTTTATATTGTTTCATGCTCTTCATTAATGGCATTAGATTTTCAACCTCAGCTATATCATTTATCACTCTCAAATCCTCAATAAAATAATCAGTATCCATTTTTACTTATACCAAACAAACAAGGCGAAAATCAAGGTTTGTAGGTTATGGATGCCGTCAAATGTCAAAATACGTTTTAATACATGCTTAATCACCCTTTAAACTAGGCAGTATGAAGGATTAACTTTTACTACGAGAGTAGATGCAGATTAGCTTACTTCTTCCTTACTCCATGTTTATTAATACTGAATTTCTTTACTCCTGACTCTAAGCCAGAAGTAAACTTAGTCTTGCATTACTCTGTGTTTATTAATACGGCTGCACGTGCACGTGTTTTAGAAAATTCTCCATACAACATTTTCTTAAAGACATGACGATCGCCTGTTTAACTTTTTTGTAGTAAGACCCTAGATGTAGCTGTCAAACTTTCGCAAGTCTTTTGGTGTGAAATACCTATTCTGTTGTATAATCTATGGCATAATTATTGTACTGCTGTGTAATTAATGCGCAGGAGAACTAATGCTTTCAGGGAGTTTAGGAACTTGCGAGAAATAGTTGGTAGCGTCTTGTCTCTCCATCGAGTTGGAGCAAGTATGTCATTGAAGACTGAATATTCTGTACGGGATATCTGATAGCCGGAAGTTACACGAACACGAGGTAATAGTTCATGTGTTTATATATTTTATATAACTACTAGCTTCCGCCAGCGGTTTCGCCCGCTTCCAGAGGGAACTATTTCCGGTACCCGCATAAAAAGAATATGTAGCCTATATGTTATTCGAAAGAAAAAAGAAAAACAAACTTTTGTTCTGATACATAAGCTATATTACTGCCAAGTTTCATCCAAATATTCTCCAAACATATAGGTATACACAAACATATATACACAAACACATACATCAATCCTCACAAACTTTAGTAAGTATTTATATTATATGCTGTCCTGGTACATGGTGAGCAATAGCGTTGACACTCAGGTATTAATTGCTGTCCTGGTACCTTAACTTAGTGAGGAATTGCGTTGACATCACCTGATTGGTTTGTACTCAGGTGATTTACGCAGTCCTAGTACTTCTCTTTTTTTTGCGGCCGCATTCTTTAAATTGGTTTTTGACTAATCACCCACGTCCCGGGAAAGCTTTTTCCCGTACCCAGGTAAAAAGCAGCCTATATGTTATTCTGATACATAAGCTATATTACTGCCAAGTTTCATCAAAATCCGTCCAGCAGTTTTTTGTGTGAAAGAGTAACAAACACACAATGACATACATCCATCTTCACAAACTTTCGCATTTATAATATTATTATATAAGTAGGATTATAGATAATTATAATAATATACAGGGTTACTTGTAATTCGACGTATATCCGGTAATAGAAGGGCCCAAGAGCAACAAATTAAGCCACTCTTACCTCTGAGCAAAGTTCAATGGTTTCCGAGATTTTCGCAATTTTTGTTTTGTATGTGTCTTACTAATTTGCGCCTATAACCATCGTCCATGTAAAAAATCGACACTACCAAATAAATCCAATACTGTTAGATTTCGACATCGTTAAGCTGTTCTATGAGGCAGAAAAGTGCGTAAGCTTGAGAGGATTAGTCAGAAGGTTTTCAAATGGTGTAATAATGGCCAAAAATGTCTAAGCTTGAATGTCGAATTTTGGGTAAATTTCCAAAAATCGAAAAATGGCCAATATCTCGGAAGCCACTGAACTTTGCTCAGAAGTAAGAGTGCCTTAATTTGTTGCTCCTTCTGGATATACGTCGAGTTACAAGTAACCCTGTATGCCTATATAATAATAATATATAGAAACTAAAAATAACTTTTCATGGGTGACTGTAGTAAAGTAAAAGTATGGATGTCTTTTTGGTTCAGCGCAGTAGGTAAGCCAAGCTACATAATAGCTACCAGTTAATTAAATAAATATTCAATAATATTTAATAAATACCAGTTTAGGAAATTATATAGAAAACTAGCTTCTACCCGCAACTTCGTACGCGGATCCTGATTTTTTTTTTAATCATATTTTCTCATCGTTAAAACCTTCTTTCGATCTGTACAAACATTTTAAGACCAAAATAAGCCCGATCGGTCCAGCCGTTCTTGAGTTATGCGCTTACCAACACATTTAGCGATTCATTTTTAGGGTTCCGTAGTAAACTAGGAACCCTTATAGTTTCGCCATGTCTGTCTGTCCGTCCGTCTGTCCGTCCGCGGATAATCTCAGAGACTGTTAGCGCTAGAAAGCTGAAATTTGGTACCAATATGTTAATCAACCACGCCGACAAAGTGCAAAAATAAAAAGTGGAAAAAATTGTTTTACTAGGGTGCCTCCCCTACACGTAAAGTGGGCGTGTTTTTTTTTTTCATTTCAACCCTAACGTGTGATATATCATTGGATAGGTATTTTAAAATGAACAGGGGTTTACTGAAATCATTTTTTGATTATGTTTACACTTTCGGAAATAATTGCTCCAAAAGCCGAAATATAGGCGTCCCCCCCCCTCTAACTTTTGAACCGCAAGTTAAGAAAATATGAAAAAAATCTCAAAAGTAGAACTCTACATAAACTTTTGAGGAAAATTATTTTGAACGTGGTACAGACAGCAGTCTTTGACATATAGCAATTTTTTGGAAACTTATTATATAACAAATTATAACTTTGTTATTCATGTGTTTGTATGAAAAGCAAAGTTATTTTTTGTTGCCGAAAAATGATTGTATTTTGGTTAGTTGTAGGTAATAGATGCGTTCAGTTTTCATAGAAAATGGTACGGAACCCTTCGTGCGCGAGTCCGACTCGCACTTGACCGGTTTTTATATTATAAGATATAGTGTCAAAGTAACGAGGACAATTTTAAGTTGAGTATCTATTGTAACATACAATAAAAGCGGTATCTTGCCGTGGTTTCTTGTTCGTATCTCAAACCAGTTCAAAACGCAGTTTCCGATAGCAGTATCTTTGTGACAGTTAGTGGTAGCTCGTTATTTCGTAGGTAAGTACCTACATGAAAACGCTGCAACCCAGACTAAAGTTTCGTCTCCCTCCAGGTACAGTTGTGTACCTATGTAAAATACACTGGCAACAAGTTTCTGCAGTGCTACAAGCGAGGTATCTGTATATATGTTAGGGACTAGGTGATTAATGCGGGCTTTATTCATAATGTTCGAGCATTATGAATAATGTTTAGCTCTATCGGGCTGAGTGATTAAGTACTATCTAAACTTCATTATTTATCACATTGCACGGTCATTTTTATATTGCTACATGACATTTGGGCAATTTGATAATAAAGCAAAATTTGACGCGGTGCGGGGAGGGAAGAACGCGTGACACGGTTTGACCAATCAGAGACTGCTATTCAGCATGCGGCTCGTGCAGCGGGCGCTATTGTTTGTGTTTAGTTTTGCATTGTAAGCGAATTGTCCAAAAAATATATATCCTAGAATATTAGCTGAAAGTTAGGTTTTAATGACAGAAACGAATTGCTGTAAATCCGACTCCACGCAGTCTTGTCTGCCCTACCCCTAGAGTGTAATTCAAAATCGCGTAGGCGCGGAGGGTCGAGGCGGGCCGCGAGTTGAGGAGCAGGTGGTTGTAACACTCGCCACCGCGGCTGAGGCTGGCCGGCAGAGCCGGCCAGCAAGCCGAAGCTGCAGTGGTGAGCGTTAAACCTATCTACGACGATAACTCGCGTGGGACCGCCGGAGCCCCGCAGCGCCGCAGCCGTGGCAGAAATCATGCCTGCTGCAAAAAACTGAATTTACCTCAATGACGTTCTAAGCTTTACAAAATCTGACAATGAAAAATTACTAATTAAATTTGTTTGTATTACTCTGCCCAAAGGGCGAAGTACAATATGTAGAATGCCCGGTCAATTTGATTATTTGAATGAACAGTATTAAATTGCTCTCTCAGATTGGGCATTTTTCATAATGACTGGACATTATGTATAAGGCACAATTCATCATTTGGACCACAACATATACCTATAACAAAGTGCTTGATATCTACAGCTTGTCCCACAAGCTGTAGATATCAAGCAACTGTATCTACCGCTAAATGACAATGAAATTCGGAAATACCTACGAAAAAATACAAAGCAAAAGAATGGAAATGAAAAGAAATGGACTTCAATCAAAAGTCAGGGTTTTAAAACCATTATTTGAAAGGATTTGAGTTTAGCTAAGTTCTGGCCATTTTCAGCATCTAATTTTTCTCTCTATATTTTTAAAATTTTAAGTATTTGTTGTTATAGCGGCAACGGACGGTCACGGTTTATGAGATACAGCCTGGAGACAAACAGACAGACAGATAGACAGCGGAGGCTTAGTAATAGGGTCCCATTTCACCCTTTTGCGTATGGAACCCTAAAAATCAGGCAAAATGATTTGTAGGAAACAATTGCCCGGGTAGGCACTTTGAGTTTCGAGCGGTCTATCAATTTATATTCAGAATACATGCACCAATTATTTACCAAAGGTACGGTATCGGTATAACAATTTAGTTTCAGCCAAAAAAAAAACCTTTTGTAATAACTGAGCATCATATCTGTGTATTCAATAGACTGATAGTATAAACCTGTTTTCGAACTACAAAAATATCCCTAGTTTTGGCGGCTTCATTCTCAAACTATTCGAAAATGCTTTGGTAAAGAAAGGTTCAAATGTTGCACATTTCGGGCGTATAAACAAGACTAAGCTGAAATGACGAAGTTCGCTTTATATGCAGAGTATGTTGGAAGATATTATAATGTATACCCTTCACGCGGCTGACGCATTCTCCACTTTGGGTCGGTTATATACGACTTGAAGAATTCGGAGCGTTTAGTTCTTATTTCGTACAACCTTAGCTCGGGAAAAGGATTTAAAACATTCCTAATAGAAAAACCAAAAAGATTTTTTTAAAGCGTATCAGTATGCGTATCTCAGACTTTATAAAGTATGTACTAGCGGACGCACACTGTATTCAGGTATGTATGTTACCAGCCAAACCCGATTTCAGGACAAACTAGTTTTGCCTAGGCTAAACTAGTTCTTTCTATAAGCGATAGGATTAACTAGAATGGCCTAGGCAAAACTATTTAGCGATTTCTTTACTATAACAGTTAATGTTATATAACTGGCCGTTGACTTGTACCCAATTACTTTTATAGAATGTTCAACGGCCAGTCATATCACATTAACTGTTGCAGTAAAAAAATCGCAGTAAGAAACCTAAGACTCAGCACGACTTTGTCTAGATTTCATTACTTTTTAGAGATAAACAAGCAGTTCCTTAGAGACTTGGCTAGTTTTTTACAGTATGTTTTTGGTGGGATTTCACTTCTTTTTGTAGAAACATGAGCTTATTGACATCAGCCTAAGGTGGTATGTTGATATCTGTAATACATAGTTTGGTTGGGCTCTTCTGTTTTCTAATCAGGGTCACCAGGTACTCCAGATCTTCGATTATTCTACTTTTTGTAGTTTTCCCTTTATGTGGCCATTAAACCTTAACTCTGTACCAAATTTTAGCTCTCTGAGATTATGGGAAGTACCAGTTCTATTTTGATGATCATGAGTGAGTGAGTGTCGAAAATATGAAACTTTGCTTTTGCTTAGCTCCGGAACTAAATTACCTACAGACTTGAAATTCTGGTTTTTAAGTATGTGATTATAGCTTTCTGGATGACCAAAATTTCTGCGTTCTGGTCTTATCCAAAGGTTCTCAAATAGGGGCCTCAAAATGCGACGAAATGGTTCCAGTAAAGGATGGTACGGCAGTGTTTGCTTTGCGCTCGACTTGGCGGGTGCACTGCCGTGCCCCCAAATGATTGTTATTTTCCTATCGGGCTTAAGATAAACTAATTTGCCTAGGCCATACTAGTTAATCCTATTGTTTATAGGAAGAACTAGTTTAGCCTAGGCCAAACTAGTTTGTCCTGAAATCGGGTTTGGCCGGTAACATGTACAGACGACAGCACATCAAGTTACCACAATCTGTCTGCAATCGATTTTCAGATTGTGGTAACTTGATGTACTGTCGTCATAGAGAACATGCGCAAAATAACTTTATAGAAATGAGGGTATTTTACAAAAAAATCAACAAACTACTATCATCGGTGTTGTCTTTCTGAAGGTTATTGTTTCGCTAAAATATAAGTCTAAAGTTTATCATATGCAATTGCAATAATACGTACTGTGAAATCAAAGTGTTCGTGTTCTAAATTGGTTTAAATTATATTAAAACTAAATTATGGCGTGCAATTAGCTATAATATTGTGGATGTATTTAATATTTTTTTAGTTATTTCTTGATTTCGCAGAAAGTTCTTTTGAAATGATTTGTTTCAATAAAGTCGTAAAACCTTCCTTATTAAGAAACTGTAAGCTAAAGTAAAAGAACTATGTGGAAATTAAAAATATTTCGAAATTTTGCTCTTAGCTTTTTGTTACTTAAGAATTTTTCAGATTTATCGTCTAACGTCAATATTAAAAGGCAATCTTTACACAGCATTTGATCGAAAATTTCATGAAATTGTAGATTTTGTGATTTCTACAACTACTTGTCCAGAGGAATTGCGTAATCAGTTAGTTTTAGAGCTACGGAACTTTAAGCAATAATTTACGAAGAAATGGTATTTATACGGTAGACGAAAAGAATGATTTTTAACTGGTGAAAAGACGTGGATAGACGGAAACTGTCACTTTACCCGCTTTATAGTTTCAAAATCGGGAAGACCAAATGTAAACAATGAATGTAATGTAATAGTTCAAAACGTAGAAAAATATCTATTCTATGGATGTACAGACGACAGCAGGTCAACGTATACGAATCTGTCAAATTTTGCCAATCAAACATTAACCTACCCCGATTGCGATAAGGTTGAAAATCGATTGCAGAAATTTGACAGATTGTGGTAGCTTGATGTGCTGTTGTCTGTACTAACGTATGCTGCACAGATGACTTAAAGGGCCTCAGGAAAAAGCACAAAAGCTCAGGTCATAAAAAAATATCAGTCTCCCAAATACGCTAAAGACTGTTTACATTTATCATATGAAGCTAAAGTTAAAAAATTGACACCGCAAGAAGCTCTTTCCTTACTTGTTGAAGCACAATTGTCAGTTAAACAATATGATACCATAAGGAACTACGCAAAAGACATTTTTCTATCATATAAGCTGGTACAGGCTGAAAAAAACGTTACTATACGGAAAACGTTAACGTAATAGAATCTGAAGCTACTGTGTCTCTTCAATCTTTGTTGGACCATACTGCTTCTCGTTTGATGCAGTCACAAGAAACTGTTATACAGTCACATTCCATAAGCACATTAGATAAAGTCGTTTTACATACAAAATGAGGGTTTGATGGAAGCTCAAGCCATACCCAGTATAAGCAAAAGTTTATTTCAGATACTGCTGACGATAAATATATGTTTCTAACTAGTCTTACGAGCAAAATTATAATGCAGTCGTGATGTGGCAAAATCCAAAGCCGATTTTGTCGACCTATTAGTCTCCAATATTTGAAAGAAACAGATGAATTAGTGAAAGCAAAAAAAGAAGATACAGATAATTAGAATTTAGCAAAGAACTTAATCTGAACAATCTGAATCTTAGAACAGCTTAACGATGTCAAAATGTAACAGTATAGTGTGTGATAGCGTAATTTTTTATATGTAGATGATTTGGTTACTTGCGCCCGCACTTAGTAAAACACACGCTGTATAATGAATTACGTGTTTACTTGGTAACTTTTATACTTTTTTATATAGCCTAGAAATTGAGCAACTTATCCTCAATTTTGCACGCCTAGCGCCATACAATTTTTTTAAGTAGTATGCGATTTACTGTAAGCTTCGTACAAAATTTTGTTATACAGGGTTACTTGTAATTCGACGTATATCCAGAAGGAGGTAACAGAAGGGCCCAAGAGCAAAAAATTAAGCCACTCTTAACTCTGAGCAAAGTTCAGTGGTTTCCGAGATTTTCGCAATTTTTGTTTTGTATGTGCCTTTCTAATTTGCGCCCGTAACCAAATCGTCCATGTATAAAATCGATGCTACATTTGGTAGCGGCGCAAATTAATAAGACACATACAAAACAAAAATTGCCAATATCTCGGAAACCACTGAACTTTGCTCAGAGGTAAGAGTGGCTTAATTTGTTGCTCTTGGGCCCTTCTATCACATCCTTCCGGATATACGTCGAGTTACAAGTAACCCTGTAGATTACTTTTTAAATGGCTCATAGTTTTTGTTTCTTTTGAGCTCGAGATTGATTAAGGTGCGTTAAGGTATCAGGTACTGGAATGTATCCCAATGGATCCTGTTCAATAGTGGGTTTTCGAGAAATCTGCAATTAAATGTTGAATTTTGGTAAAATTTCCAAAAATCCAAAAATTGCGAATATCCACGAAAACACTGAACTTTGCTCAGAGGTAAGAGTGGCTTAATTTGTTGCTCTTGGACCCTTCTATCACCTTCTTCCGGATATACGTCGAATTACAAGTAACCCTGTATATCGTTTGGATTATCCGTTTTACACTGTTTTATATGATTATTCGAATTGCTTTTTACATCTTTCTTTATAAATTACCTGTTCAGGAGTTGCGTACCTATGAATAAAGAAAACAAAAAACGAGTGCAAATTGAATTTAAAGAAAAGTTATATCTTATTGTAGATAGGCCAAAACCAAGTTTTGGTAACAGTAATGATGGCAACACCACGCGCACGTCCTTTAAAATTTTTGAAAAATCCGCCAAGATTGATTCACAACTGATAAAAAGATTTTACATTATACTGCAGACTATGTCCAGTGGATTTAAAATAAACTACGATAAGTTTCAAAAATTTTGTCGAGACACGGTTTTTCAATATGTAAATCTCTGTCCATGGATGCCAATGATACCTACCAACTGTCCACAAAATATTTATCTATGGTCCTGAAATTATTAACCAGGCCTTATTACCGATTGGCCAACTTAGTGAAGAAGCCGTAGAGAGTAGAAATAAAGGTTTTAAATTGTAAAGGGAACGTTTCAGTAGAAAAACGTCCCGAACTGAATATTATGAACAGATTATAATCATCTGACCCCATCATAAGCCAAATGCGTCAATTACCCAAAATTAAACGAAAACCTTTTGATCAGGAGGTTATTGCGATGTTAGAAGAAGAATAAAAGTTATTACCATTTTTTTACAAATTAAGAGTTTTGCGTACTGTTCCCATATAGTCGACCCCAGTGTGGGACGCCCGCGGCTCCGCCCGCGTGGATGTCGGTTACCGCTGCAAAAACGGTCAGCAAAATGATTCCCAGGTCAATTCACAGACACCAACACATCGACGACGCGACGCAGTCATTATCCGCAGTCATTTTCAGATGCAATACATGAACATAAATACTTACAGTATTTGAAAGTGCTTAAAATGGTAGGTAATCGGGCGCTACTTTTCATGCTAGCGGTGGTCGGCAATGCTTAGCAGTAGTAATTATATTGACGACTAGCTTCTGCCCGCGACTTCGTACGCGGAATATGTCGCTTATGCCAGCGATAACGGGTCGTCAAAATGAAAGATCTTAAACGTCTGATGTTGAATTCTAAGAGCCCGGGGAAACGACGGGTTGCGTGAGACGATTCGAGATGTTTCAGACTTATCATACCATACCATTGCATTGACTGCCTTTTNCAATAGCTTCTGCCCGCGACTTCGTACGCGGAACATGTCGCTTATGCCAGCGATAACGGGTCGTCAAAATGAAAGATCTTAAACGTCTGATGTTGAATTCTAAGAGCCCGGGGAAACGACGGGTTGCGTGAGACGATTCGAGATGTTTCAGACTTATCATACCATACCATTGCATTGACTGCCTTTTTAGAATGTATGAACAACGCCATCTATCGGTAAAAGTGAACACTTTTCGGAGCTAGTTACGCGCAAGAAAACTACATAAAGCAATCTGTGTGAAAAACAGCGACACCGTCACACAACGAAGGGCAGAAACAGCTTTAATTTTCATCAATTTAGCTTAAAAACTGACGGAGTTTCATAGACACTTACCCCCCCTTTTTCACCCCCGTTAAGGCAGAACTTCCAAAAATAATTATTGCATCATTCTTAATTTCTAACCAAATAGCCAAATATTAATTTTAAAGGAATTAGCTTCGAAACTGACGGAGTTTCATACAAATTTACCCCCTCCTTTTTACCCCCTTAAAGAGTGAATTTCCAAAAAATATATAGCCTATATGTTATTCTGATATATAAGCTATATGTCTGCCAAGTTTCATCTAAATCCGTCCAGTGGATCCTGAGATTAGCGTGTGCAAACAGACAAACAAACAAACATTCAAACATACAAACATACAAACATACAAACAGACAAAATTTCTAATAACCCTACATATATTGTTTTGTAAAAATATTAAATGTACAGACACGATTTTTTTACTGTTTTATTATATGTATAGACAATAAGGAAACGATGTATGTACCTGTTTATTAATAAAACATTTCCAAGATACAGAATTCAACAATAACGTTTTCCCATATTTTTTTAGAAAATTATGCCTCGACTTTATCACAGCAAATATCATTTTAGATAATTTGGTACCTACTGCTATTCTATCTATACTAATATTATAAAGCTCTAATCTATCTATATATATAAATTCTATCTATATTAATATTATAAGAGTTTGTTTGTTTGCTTGAACGAGCTAATAAACTCAAGAATTATTGATCCAATTTGAAAAGCCCATTTATCGACAAAACCTATAGGATAGGCAAATTTTTGTCCGGGTGCGCGTTTAGCTCTTTGCCAATACGGGTGAATCTGCTGGCGGAAGCTAGTCGTAGATACTATGATACATTTTGTCATAAAAGTGAGGTCTCTTTTCCTTGATATTTTTATTAGATTACTAGCTTCTGCCCGCGACTTCGTACGCGGATCCTGTTTTTTTTTATATAAAAACCTTCCCTCGATCTGTACAAACATTTTAAGACCAAAATAAGCCCGATCGGTCCAGCCGTTCTTGAGTTATGCGCTTACCAACACATTTAGCGATTCATTTTTATATATAAGAAGATAAGATAAGATAAGAAGATAGAAGATTTGCATAACGATATGTGGAAATCTGTGATACCGAATAATTTTATTCCATGTAATATCTGCTTAATATTGTAACTAGGGAATCTACATACCTTTTATGTGGAAAATCATCAAATGAAACTCTCCCTGTAGCAGATAGAATGTAATGTTGAATTATGATTTAATATTTTTACCAGCAATTCTTTAGATTTCTTCTTTCTTTCTTCAGTTTTGTTATAGGATTTTTCAGTTTTTGCTTTTGAATATGCTGGGCTCAAACAATAACTAGCAAAATATGGACATAAGTTCCAATTACTATACGCAACCTATTAAAGAATAGGCTTATTTTATTGAAACTTAGTTAGTATTTATGTCTTATTTTTTTATGTCTAGCGTCGTAAATACTTACTTAAAAATTTCAAAAAGAATTCTTTCTACATTGTGATGAGACAAAAGATATAATTTGTTCTTGAACTTACAGAAACTTTTAATGTAAGTATTTTACTTTAAAATGAAACAAGATATGAAACCGAATGGAACTGAACTACTTAGAATTAAAACTTTGAAACTGCACTCGCTGGAAGAATTGGCTTATAACGAAAACAAAGATGGTTGCCAAATTAATGTTCTGAAAGAACCTCATTTCCTCCTTAAGTGCGTATAACTAAACTTCAATGAAGTGTGAAGGCGATATTTTCATTCAAGTGCATGGATGCGTTCGAAATTATATAAAATATTTCGTGTATTGGGGAAAGAGAACGTCGGCGTATGTCCCAGTCAGAATTTCTTCTTTGCTGAAATGTAAAGTGAAAGACGGTTTAGTGAACCGTTTCCGCGCTACATGTTGTTGCTGAAAAATGATGTTCAAAGACCTACAGAAGATTTTACGAAAAAATTAAATAGTGTAATAGAGGAACTACATTTTTTTAGATTAAATTCATAAAAGGCTTTTTATATTTATTATATTCATCAAAGAAATGCTTATTACTGCTTAGATACTGAGATTTTTATCTCAGGTTTTCTTTTATAAGAACTTTACATCAATTTTCTGGCAGATCGCGTTGAACAGTTTTATCATACGAATTTTGTCGCTAAGTGCACTTTCGAAGTAAAATGTAAAAGTTGATGTTTCCTTAAGAATATGGATAAAGAATGGAGCCAGATTTTCTTCGTCGCCTCGGGACAGTTCGTTGCGGTATTCTTCAAGTGCCTGAAATACTAGTAAATGAGGTAAATCTATTAACTAAATATATCTCTGGCATTCATTTTAAATATTGTAAAATAGTAAAGCGACAGGCTCACGAAGCTCAAAAAAAGAAATTTGCCAAGTAATATGGGCTAAAAAGAAGCGGTAATTCGAAATTATAAAAGCCTTAATCTCTAATGGCAATTAGGTACTCTGGCTATTGAAACTCGATAGATTTAAGAGTAAAGGAACGTTTTGCATAGTGCTGCTCTTCTTTCGTGACTACGAAAATCAGCCGTAGGTAAAAGCCGCCTAAATACTGGCAGGACTTGCGCACTTAGACTTCCGTGCAATTAATTTTTATAAAAAGGTAAAAAAGTCTCATCTCTTGATTAGGAGCCACTCAAATATTTGTTTTATTCTAGTTTTCGACACCTGTGAATATTTCTACAGCCCAACGACCACGGTTCTTGAGATGCAGTCTGGTGAGACACGGACGGACAACATACAGCTACTTTTAGTGTTAGGTCCTGTTTTTCCTTTGGGTATAATCTATACTAATATTATAAAGATAAATAGTTTATTTGGTTGATCGCGCTAATCTCAAGAACTACTGGTCCTATTTGAAAAAAATATTTCAGTGTTAGTTAGCCCATTTATCGAGGAAGGCTATAGGCTAATTTTTATATGGGTGCGCGAAGTAGTTCCCACGGGACGCGGGTGAAACCGCTGGCGGAAGCTTTACCTTACGTACCTTACGTACCTTGTAAAGGTCGTTGATGGTCAGACCAGCATTGAAGAAAGTCTCGTTGATCTTCACTCCACAAGACCAGAGTAAACAAGTAAACTGTGTGAAAAATAAAGCAGGTTTTTCACCGAGTTTTTTTATGAAATAGTAACACCGTCTTAAGGAACTCGGATATAATATCTCGAGGTTTTCAAGCTTTATGAGACTTGTTGATGGTGAAACTGACGTATAATTAAAACAGCACGGGTACAGTCGACGACAAAAGTGCCAGTTCAGGGTCAGTTTTTGATTAATAACCTTTATGATTTATTATTTTTTAGCTCTGGAAATGTTAGTAGATTTTTTAAGGTAAATAAAAAAATTCAAATATTGCTTTTACAATGAGCCTTTTCCCAAACTATGTTGTGGTCGACTTCGATGTATACAGCGGATGCAGCTGTGTACTAGTGTTTTAAATGAAGTGACCACCTGTCTGACTTCTTCACTTCAACCCAGTTACCTGGGCAACCTTACTTGATAAGACTGGTGATCAAACTTTCTGTTATCTGTTCTGTGGATTTGCGACTACCCTTATAGCGACTGCCAAATATGTTCAAATAACAGTTGGAACCCACTAATGTAAAGTGCCTTCCAAAGAACGGAGGAACTCGTCAAGACAAAATGGTTACCCATCCATGGACCGACCGCGCCAACCTGACCAGATCTATGCCTACGGCTGCTACTGAGCCACGACCTCTCCCTTACAAATCTATTAAACACTTTAGTACTTAATTAAAATACCCAAAAAGCCATTGATTCCCGTTTTAAAAGTTTTTAAAAGGGTTAGGTTACATATTAAATTAAGTTAGTTTCGAAAGGTCGCTGAAATTCAGGCTACACCTCTCACCTAAGCTTAAAGGATATTCGAGGAAAAGTTACGAGTATGAACACGCTCCGATGGCTTCGATATTGAAATTGGGCGGCACTTAATAGACTTACGTAAGTTAATCAGTAATTTAACTTGTCGGTAACACTTACCACGCTGTTTAGTATGTCAGCTTGAAAAAATCTAGTGTATTAAATAAGGTGTGAACGATACTTTGCCACAAATTCATGTAGATGTAGGAATAAATGCAACAATAAAGTCAGGAGATTTTCAAAAGGGTTTATGTTAAAAAACATTTTTTTTTTATATTTTACGAAAATAAAATTTGCCCGTAACTTTAAATATTGGCCGGTCAGCAAGTTTTATATTAATTGTTGTTACCTAACTTACCTATTTTTTAATCAGCCTATTATACTTTAGGTAAAATTTGTTATACTTCTTTTAGCAGGATAAATATAAAGAATACCTATGTAATGTACAATTCTTCAGATTTACTTTCACCGACTTTTGTTTCTAACCGACTTCAAAAAAAGAGGACGTTCTCAAGTCGACCGTTTTTTGTCTTTGTTACTCAATTTCTCGAAGACGCCTGAACAGATTTGAAAAATTCTTTCTTTATATGAAAGGGTATGCTTGCAGTTGGTTCCCATTGTCTTCATATCAGGGTCTGATGGCCGAAACCCTGAGAAATCGAAGGCAACTCTTGAAAATTGTAGGCAAGCATCAGATGAAAACTTGATATCTTCTATACCTACTTATAATAAATCTGTAGAGAGTTCAATTCTGTACATTAAATATATTTACAAAATAACTATCAGGGGGTGATTAGGGATCGATACTGATGCCAAAAATGCAATCAGTAGAATTTTTGTCTGTCTGTCTGTCTGCCTGTATAACCGTTATAGAAACAAAAACTACTAGACCGATTTTGACGAAACTTGGTACAATTATTATTCATACTCCTGAGCAGGTTATATATATTTTTCATCAATAGGAGCGGAGCAGAGCAGTGAAGGGAAATGTTCAGAAAACGCACGGTCGCTGGCACAAGCGACATGACCCGCGAACGAAGTCGCTGGCAGAAGCTAGTTCATAATATGTAAGTCAGGTGAGTCTATGTGATCGTGAAGATTTGGACCTTACCTGATGGTAGAGACGACAGAGAATCAAGGGAACTTCACATCGGTATATAGCAACTATCAAGTGTTTGGGCTTATTTTATTCGTATAGAAGAGATCTTTACACCGAAATATGTTATGACTACCATTTCAGATTTGACAGTGAAGACAAACTGCAGTTTAGGGAACTCCTTAACGATTGATAGTAGCTACCTTGTATTTAGACATATTTTATTTATATTAATAAGGACTTTCCATAATTATGGGTTACGACTGCTACTGTCGGTATTAAAAATGTTATAGGTTTAGACCCAAAAATTTAAAAGCATAAAATAAAAAACTTTTTTACAAAAAAAAACAATCGACTTCACAAAACACTGAAAGGGACAAAATAAAACTTTTCACTTGGCTCTAGAAGTCGACAGTCAACAGACCTGCAGACACCGAGTTCTAGAGCCATGTGAAAAGTTTTATTTTGTTTTATTTTTTTGTAAAAAAGTTTTTCATTATCAGGATATTTCAAGCGTCAACTCACTATAAACATTCTTTAGAATCACTGGCATGACTTCAGTCAAACAGTAAGGCAGGTTACTTTAGTTCTGTCATACATATTTGGAAAGTAAACACTTTTATCTGCATCAGATGTATATACCTGTTCATAAATATCAAACAACATCGTGCTCGAGAATTCAAGCGAGTCCCACAATAGGTTGTGCTTCGAAATTGAACAACAAAATACCACTATCTACCCAGCTCGCCTGTAATTGGGCTACGATGTTCGTAAATTGATTTGATCTCAGTGTTCTGTAGCTGTATTTTGAAATACTATTTTAATTTTGGACTGTAAAGCAGATAAGCTTGTATATAACGTCTATAATAATTTAGTAACTGTACAAGACTCACGTCAATAAGCGTTTAACTAGAAAACGAGAATACCCAGAAAGAAAGCGTAAACGATATTCGCGGTCATAAA
>NWSH02000008.1:10921683-10933683 GCA_002382865.2 Heliothis virescens | reverse complement strand
TCAATTCTGTACATGAAATATATTTCCAAAATAACTATCAGGGGGTGATTAGGGATCGATACTGATGCCAAAAATGCAATCAGTAGAATTTTTGTCTGTCTGTCTGTCTGCCTGTATAACCGTTATAGAAACAAAAACTACTAGACCGATTTTGACGAAACTTGGTACAATTATTATTCATACTCCTGAGCAGGTTATATATATTTTTCATCAATAGGAGCGGAGCAGAGCAGTGAAGGGAAATGTTCAGAAAACGCACGGTCGCTGGCACAAGCGACATGACCCGCGAACGAAGTCGCTGGCAGAAGCTAGTTCATAATATGTAAGTCAGGTGAGTCTATGTGATCGTGAAGATTTGGACCTTACCTGATGGTAGAGACGACAGAGAATCAAGGGAACTTCACATCGGTATATAGCAACTATCAAGTGTTTGGGCTTATTTTATTCGTATAGAAGAGATCTTTACACCGAAATATGTTATGACTACCATTTCAGATTTGACAGTGAAGACAAACTGCAGTTTAGGGAACTCCTTAACGATTGATAGTAGCTACCTTGTATTTAGACATATTTTATTTATATTAATAAGGACTTTCCATAATTATGGGTTACGACTGCTACTGTCGGTATTAAAAATGTTATAGGTTTAGACCCAAAAATTTAAAAGCATAAAATAAAAAACTTTTTTACAAAAAAAAACAATCGACTTCACAAAACACTGAAAGGGACAAAATAAAACTTTTCACTTGGCTCTAGAAGTCGACAGTCAACAGACCTGCAGACACCGAGTTCTAGAGCCATGTGAAAAGTTTTATTTTGTTTTATTTTTTTGTAAAAAAGTTTTTCATTATCAGGATATTTCAAGCGTCAACTCACTATAAACATTCTTTAGAATCACTGGCATGACTTCAGTCAAACAGTAAGGCAGGTTACTTTAGTTCTGTCATACATATTTGGAAAGTAAACACTTTTATCTGCATCAGATGTATATACCTGTTCATAAATATCAAACAACATCGTGCTCGAGAATTCAAGCGAGTCCCACAATAGGTTGTGCTTCGAAATTGAACAACAAAATACCACTATCTACCCAGCTCGCCTGTAATTGGGCTACGATGTTCGTAAATTGATTTGATCTCAGTGTTCTGTAGCTGTATTTTGAAATACTATTTTAATTTTGGACTGTAAAGCAGATAAGCTTGTATATAACGTCTATAATAATTTAGTAACTGTACAAGACTCACGTCAATAAGCGTTTAACTAGAAAACGAGAATACCCAGAAAGAAAGCGTAAACGATATTCGCGGTCATAAAAACCATTGAAAAGCTGGCATATGTGACATAATTCATGGCAACTTCTTCGCTAATTTCGCCGAAAATTTATCACGTTTACCTTATAATAACAAGCGAGACATAAAAAAAGCTTGAGATGAAATTTTGCCGACGTATTTTACTCCTTCGCGCTCCTCACAGCTTCACCTCTGGGAGCTATAAAAGAAAACAATTGAAAACAATTTTCTCCTCGAAAAGCTTTTTCATACCGAGGAGGCATAAGATACGATACTCATATTACACAAAAATTCACATAATAACCATGCAATCTAGAAAATGTATGAGTAAATGTAGAAATAAAACCTGTCAAACTTGGAAGCGGAGATCGGTGAATCTGTGAACCCGAAAATAAAGATACGTATCCACTGTCCAGCAGACATTTAATTGACTTCAGCATGGACTAGCCTCAAAACATACTTAATTAGGACTTCAAAATAGATTTTGTACTTAAATATTTATTTTATTGTCACGTTTTAAAAATGCTTTAGGTAAGCGTAAAGCAGTTTTGTTTAAGCCTCCGAGCATAAAATATGAGGTGATTCAGGATATTAAACAACATTTTGTTGTTTTAATGTAGAAAATTCGGTGAAGTATGAAGCAATAATAAAATAATTGCGAAACATAAAAAAGTTAAATCTTTCTGTAAACAGAACCAGCATTTAGTAATTATTTTTTTTATATTCCGCTCGATTGCACCAACAATAATGTATAGACGTTCGCCAATAGACGTTCATCGGGAAGATTAATAATTCACAATCCGTTTCGATTGACAGACGCCAGAATACTTCTCGAATATTCTTAAATTGATTGGTAGGTCATGTTTCTTTTCAATTTAGATTAAAAGCATTTTAATCCGGATTATTTGCGAAGCACTTGATCAAATCCTTTTAGTTATAAGCACCAGTGCTTATCCGTTTTCAAGGATAGTCACCATCGAAACGAAAAAGTTGTCTGAGTGGAGGTTGACAATTGTTAAACTAGACAAATAATTACTATATTATTTTAATTGAGTCTAAAACTCAATACGACTTCCGTATAATTAATAATCGCCATTTTGTGTAATTTCATTACAAATATGCAAATAAATGTAACATCTGATACATTAGTAGAAGTAAGAGACGTTGGGTAAAGGCTTCTACAATACATAACTTTTGATAACACTAGTTAAGTACGGAAACAATGATTTACAGTGCAATATATAGGATGGCGAAATTATTCGGGGTTGCGCGGGGATGGTATAAAATTTAAATTGCGGGACATTAAAGAGTTTTCCAATTACGTGAACGAACAAAGCTCTTTCATATCAGCTACTGGTTCTTAGCGATCGACAGATAATGTGCGTATAATTATGCGACAGTGATTGAGTAAGCCTGTCAACCTGTCAACAGGCCGACAGGTCTCGCTGTGTGCTCATTTCAAGAAAACATGGCCTCGCAATTATTTTATACTTTAATAAAACTTACAACGTCACTTTAGGAAAAACAAACAAAATCCTTGCCTCATTTGTGAGAATTTTACATAAGTTCTTAGTTCCCGACGGAAATGTTTGCGAAGAAAAATAGCGAGCACCTAAATGATATGTCAATATTATGAAAAGTCACTGTGACACAAACTGAAACAATTTGAGTAACACGATTTGAAATATCTATTTTATTTGGAAGGGTGCTTGTCAAATACCTGTCATGTGTAATAAATGTCCTTCCCTCGTTTACATTTTCAATAAATGAACCATGGACCTTCGGAAATCTCATTTGGACCTTCGCAAACGTGACGGGTATGTAAAAGTGGAGTTAACCTACCGTGTCAACTACTATTCTTTGCGACAGGATAATTAATTCTAATTTGTGTGTGGAACAGTTAATGGCTTGTGAACTGAGGCGATTAGTTGTTTCGGCCACCCTAGTGTTATTCGAAATATTTTTGTCATTTATTATGCTAATCGAGTAGGTACAGAGCAATGCGACAATAACACGACGCTGTAAATGTGAAGCGTTTTATAACAACCATTAATATTCAAATTTTGACGAAAGCAAAAAGCTTACTCTAATAATGTATTATTGATGTAAACCAATCGATACGATATTCGAAAATCTAAATGTTACCAGTACTGAATATTGTCGGTAATTTTATATAATTTATGGAATGTAATAGGCTCTACCTAGAAAAGCTTCTGTTGTAACATAGCTTATTGATATGTACTAGTTAAATACCCGCTTCATTGGTCCGACCACATACACATAATTAATATAATGTACCGTCAAAAGGGCTATTGTATTTGTATTGCTTTGTTGGCATTGCGTGATTGTTATTAATGGTGTTTAGTAACTTTGTACAAAGACCTCAAACACGGCTGTTAATAACATAAAGTATTACGATCTGGATTCGCCAGGTGTTATTGGTGGAAGAAAAAAATAGCGAAATGGTCGCTGGCCACAGGACATACGGCTGAAAAAGCAACCTGAGTAAACTTAGTACTTCATAACAGCTGTACATATTTTTTTTGAATTTTTTGATACTTAGTAGTAATATGTGTATTTTTTTATTATTTGTAAATATTTATGTTAATTAAGATTGTGTGTATATTACATGAGTTATTCAAGGAACTTATTGTTACGTTATCTAATATCCAAAAAAAAAGCTGTACTTGACTAGACCGAAGAAAGAGTCTAAATGTTTCAACGACTACTTTGAAGCAACCATATGACCCAAAGAAATTGTAACACTCCTACTCTAATATGAAAAGAAAATAATCTTAAGAAGATCCATTCGTTTGATGTTTTCGATCAACAAACCTTACGTCCGTCAGTTTGTTATTTTTCCATATACATTATTGGATTTGAATCCGGTAGGCCTTTTTAGTTCCCGTGACACTCGAGTCGTGAGCCTCTTGTCAATGCCTTGTATTCATGACGACAATGGACAAGTTTCCCTCACGTGTCGTAAGCAACCCGTTACGGTTCGTAAGCGGGTTTTTCATGTAATTTGTGGTTTGTAATGTTCTTAGTTACACGTTGAATTGGCATCGGAAATATTTCTGAAGACAGCATAAGTGATCGTCCCTTGGGATCTCTATTGGATTGAAGGACGTTGTGGTTTGTTGGTCTAGTATTTGCGTAGCACGACTGCTGTGCAGTGTGCATGGGGTGTCGGGTTCGATTCCTGGGTCAGGCCTAAATCTCTCTGTGGGTTTTATAAACTTTTACAAAGGAACTCATAGTCTGGAAGTTGGTGTTTGATAGTGTCGATTTGCCGTATCATCAGTCTATGACAATGAAGGAATAGAAACTGCACTGGCGTCCGCGCAAATGCTTGTGTACTATAATATGTGCTGCGCAGCTAGCTAATCATCCTTGAGAGAAGAGCCGCCGTGGCAGATGATTATAAATGGGTAAAGACTCTTTTCGCAATATCAGTAAACCGACATAGCCACAAAAGGAGGTAGTTTAAAATCTATTACCTATGTATGGCTTCTAAGAATGCCTACGAAATTCTTAAAATGACTTGGCTATTACAGATAAATGATAATTATTAGATTTGCAAACAAATATTAGAATTATGGTGTTGCCATAATGGTGGTGCTCATTATTGTAATAATGATGTAAGCATTGACACGTGGAACATTTTGTTATTCATGGTGCCATGATAAATGTAAGTTTTTCCTCATTTTTAAGGTTCCGTATCCAAAGGGTAAGACGGTATCCTATTACTAAGCCTCCGCTGTCTGTCTATCTCCAGGTTGTATCTCATAAATCGTGATAGCTAGAAAGCTGAAACTTTCACAAATATTGTTTTTCCGTTGCCGCTATAACCAAAAATACTAAATATTAAAAAAAGCGTATGAAATTTGAAGAGTTCTCTCGACTTCTCCAGGATCCCATCATCAGACCCTGGTCTCCTTACCATGGGACCACCTGTGAAGAACAGCCTTTCAAACAAAAAAAGAATTTTGAATATCGGTCCAGCCATCTTCGAGTAATCAGTGAACAAACATAAAAAAAAGATACGGTCGAATTGAGAACCTCCTCCTTTTTGGGAAGTCGGTTAAAAAAATATTAAGGGGATTCCCCATACAATAAAGGTGTGTTATTTTTTGCTGTCGAAAAATATTTGTATTTTGGCTAGTTGTAGGTAATAGATACGTTCATTTTTCATAGATAATGGTACGGAACCCTCCGTGCGCGAGTCCAACTCGCACTTGGCCGGTTTTATATACTTATTTATTTATGTTTTAGCTAAACAACACAACTCCAACTGTGGAGGTCCTCACATACACCTGTTTTATAATTCATCTGATATTGTGAAAGATAATTAGAACGGCGGAGACAATACATGTTTGTCTTAAGTTTGTTGCGCAATTACTCTTTCCCCTTTTTAAATACTAGGAAGTGAGGAAAGGAGGGCGTTCCGTTAAACTTCTGAAGTTCAAAAGTGCTAATTCTCAGATTAATTTGAATAAATGTCCTTAAATTACACAAAATTTTGGTTTTGTTTTGTCTTCAATATTCGGCGGAGACACAAAAAAATTGTTTTTCTAAAACGAGAAATTAGTGCACGATTCCCCAATCAGTAACATCTGGGCCGTTCAGATGAATTAATGAAATCTGTTGGACAGTTATGAGATTCGTGTAATTGATCTGTGACAACCCAAAATGATACCTAAGAATTATTATAGGTTTAGATGCTAGGAGGTTTAGTCCTCCAAATACGCATTGGCCTGTTCACCATGACCCAGTGAATCTTGGGGTGCGTTTAAACCTAACGATTGAATGCTCATTCCTTACCCCACTTATCAAATTATATTTGATAGGGCAACGAAAGTACGCTCTGCATCTGTTCACATAAAAAATATAGGTTAAGAATAAAATGCTGCGAAGTAAAATCGTATTTTAGCTCTAGAGTTCTTTGTTCGCTTGGTTTAAACGCACTCTCTTAATTAACTCGTATGGTCTATCCCGTCGCTTACTTCGTCTCACAGAACCAAGAACCAGGAGTCCGAGTGCCATCATCTGATTGATACTACTGATTAAACGACAAATTAAGTTCACTTTATCAGTTCTTATCTTTCTTTATCCCCCTCTTTTCATAAATTATAATCCTCAATTTAACTTTCTCTCTTTTTGGTACCAAAAGGAGGCTTTAGAACTCTTAATTCAAAAGGCGATCGGTACTCGTCGACATAACATCAATTTTGTAATTTCTGTATTTCTAACTAAACCGCTGTTTCGGTAGTACCTACTTATTATTGTCGTCAATTGTTTTATTTATATTATGAACATTGAAATACATCTTCAGATAAATGAAGATTAGATACAATGTTTAAACTCAATGTGTTATGCAAACAACTATAAGCAGTAGCTGACTACGGTGGTGCCACATCTGGCTAGATCAACTATATTGGTTATTGCTTATTACCTACTATTCCTGATCTACGGCACAGACAGGCTGTAATCACAATTCCTTGTTATTAGCTAACGCGCCTATACCTACGTCAGTAACATAGAGCAAATACACTTCAACAAGCTTCCGCTTTAATCTCAATGGGCCTTTCATTAGTTCTTCAAGGTCCAATAGCTCTTAGAGGTTCGCAGGCACTTTTCCGTAACAGCTACGTGCAACATTTTTTAAATCTTGCTGCCCGTTGTGAACAAATGACTTCGTCGAAATAGTCAGAAGTCAGTCGAAACATTATTTTCTTGTCTTTTTTGTTGTTATACGTTTCAGTCAGACTCTGTTGCTTTAAACGTTGAGCTAGGCATCCAAACCAAATGCGTGGCTAACGAGGAAAAACGGTCTGTCGGCACCAGAACAAAGATTCGTTTGTCTCCACTTTACTGCTGTATTGTTCTATTTCTTTTTAGATAAACAGAACACATATAGTATCCTTAAATTTTTGACTGTGACTACAGTGTAATTAGAATTTATAGACCGGAATGTTACGCCCAGAGTAAATTCTGGCATCGATGTACCTATATCATTTGTTTTAAATGAAACTAGTTTAGTTTGCCAAGAGAAACCATTAAAATACCAAGTACTTGGACATCTCGTTTGACGTTTTAACCCCGAGCCAGTAAAGTTCCCGCCCCTAATACGTTTTCAGGAAGGTAAATACGTACCTTCTCCCCGTATCTTATCTAACGTGGAGTGATAAATGAACCAATTCGCCTGGCAGATTCACGTACACCTAATATAATAGTCATTACGTTATTCGGTTACCGTTAATTCATTAACAAGTAATTGTCTCCGTTTTCAATTTAATTCTAAAACTACATCAATCATTTTGACGTTGTACAAAAATAACTTATTAGGTACAGACAACAGCACATCAAGTTACTACAATCTGTCAAATTTCTGCAATAGATTCTCAACCTTATCACAATGGAGGTAGGTTAATTTTCGATTGGTAAAATTTGACAGATTCGTATACGTTGACCTGCTGTCGTCTGTACATTACAAACTTTTTTATTCAATTTAATTTTGCGTAGAACTGTCAAAACCTCATCTACTACCACTGCAAATGAAATGTAGAAAAAATATGATTTGAACCTAGTTATTTACCTACTTTGAATATTTAAAGACATGTTTTTGAAATGAATAGGTTTGACGGGCTTGTTAATTAAGAAATTATAGCTACAGTTTTACCAATTATTGAAACTGAAACTTCAAGATCGTTGCCAGAATTAACAGCAAATAAACTCGAGAGAAAATTGTTGTCCTAACCTTATTTCCATTTCATAACATAAATTCCACAAAGATTGCACTGTCATTGTTCCCAAAATTTCGAATTTTTGGAAGCTACTTTTTCAATGTAGATTTTCCTTAAAAGCTTATATGAAAAATTACGAATGCGAAAACCAAAGCAAATATTTTTCTAGCTTGGTTTTCGTCACATGATGGAGTTACAGAATATTTTGTTTGTTTTTCTGAAATAGGTATAGTTAATTGTACTTAGTTGGTTATGGAGTGTTCCAAAAATAACCAATGACAAAGATGAAACTGTTTTTTAAGTTTCTATAACTATCAAGAAGAAATAAATAAAGTAACTATGTAAACTTGATAAAAAAAAGGAAACCTGACAAAATATAAAAATAGTAAATATATTTAAAAAAATAATTAATAGTGCTATTTTTCATAGAGAGGAGTCCATTCACAATCGAACAGGGTTTTTTGAGTGTGTGATATTTTAACGTCAGCGGCAACTAAAGTGATACTTACTGTAAATATTTATTAGGTGAATGGATAAAGTTTGCTTTGAAAGTCGCAGTAATAACTTTGCGTTACCCAAACCTGGCTTCGTGCTGGCAAAATGAAAGTGTTGTATGTAAGTGATGATGCGAGTACGGTGGTTAATAATTTATATACGTACTGGATGGAGTAACCCAGGAGTTTGGTTAGGTAACCATGATGCAGTTTCCAACTGAATGCACCCAATTTTACGATAACTTTTAATTGGCAACGATAGTGTTGCAAAGTGTATTATAGCATGGTATTATCGTAAATATTGCTCCAAGCTATGTCCCCGTTATAGACTAAAACGTCCACTGCTGGACAAAGGCCTCCCCCACATTTGCCATGCCTGTTGATGAGCGCAGTGAGGGATATTTTTAGCTTCATAGATGTTGCTGCTAATCTCTGCGCAAGGCATTTAATATCTCACTTTCTGTCTTGCCCATCCTTCATGGGCAGATGAGGTTAGCAATCGGAGCTGGACCATGTTGGTTTCTTCCTCACACCCCAAACACTTAATGATAAAACATGAACACTGAATATATTATTTTAATTGGGTCATTAGAATATAAAAGCCACTTAACCTTATTACTAGCCATTGCATAAAATGAAAGCGTTGTAGTTCCAACGCTTTTGTGATACATTTCTTAACAGGCTTGATCTAAATCTTTATCTTTCTACGGACTCTGACAAAGGGCTTTAAACTTAAGAGTAAAGAAGACAGAATATAAGCTTTGCAAACTTTATTTTTCTTTCATTCTCGGTTTATATTCTGAATGCGAAAGGCTGAGGGTTTACTTAGTCAACATAATTTGAGGCTCTAATGAGTTTCATGAGCATTTATATGCATACCCTTGTAGTAAGTACCAGGGTGTGTGTACGCATACATGTATGTATCTATATATATAAAAGAAAGTCGGGTTTGTTCAAACACTTATAACTCGAGATCTGCTGGACCGATTTTCATGGTTTTTGGTTCGTTGGATTCGTCTCCGCCCCGAATAACAGAATACATCTTAAAAACAATAAAAAAATACGAATACATAAAAAAAGAAAGATTTTACCTTAAATCGTTCATTCGTGTTCGTACCTGTCCAAATACTGGTTATTCGCAATCTGCCCCAATTCTTTTGTTTAAGCAAACTTTTTGGATGAAAAACGCGAACATCGTATTCCCAAAATCTATCCATGGCATTTCTTGCTGAGAAACAGGTCGGTATAAAAATGTTAGCGTACGTGACAACCTGAATAAGATAGCGGTAGTTTATTCGTCTAAAACTGCAAATTATACGATTAAACTTTAGAACATTCATATAAGGTGTTCGTATTAAATATCGATGGACATTCAGCTAATACTAGGGATCATAACTGAAATTGATTGCTGGAAAATATAACAAGTTATTGAAAATCACTGTACTGTTTGAATTATTATTCCTCACGTACATGTTTTAAAACTGATTTCATGGCTGACTGTATTCGTCATCTAGCTTGGTACCCAAAATGCAGTCCAAATATAATATTATTATTATAATTCTTTGAAGAAAAGTGCGTTGTGGAGAGCAATTGAGAATCAAACCACATGTTTATTTGTTTTCTGGTAAATACATTTTTTTTTTCAATTTTTAAGGTCATGGGGACAAATTGGAGAAACTGCTTTAATTCTAATTTTAATTTAAAATTTGTCGATGTGGGTGTACTTTAGGAATGCTCGTGGATGATAAATGAGTGAATAAGCCAAATTAACCTTACTGTTAAGGTTAAATGATTGACATTAAGTACATGCATTCATAAACTAAAAAAGGTGAATAAACTATTTTTGACTGATGTTTTGTTAAGTGAAAACTTCTTAGTGGCGTTTGAGCACTTTTTGTATTGGGAAAAATATATATAAATCGCGACAGGTATCACGCGATACCGAAATGTGAAACCGAGAAGCGTAAACCCGAAATTTACGTTAGAATCCGTAAAGTTACAGTCTGGTAAGATATATGACTTTTTCAAACATGTGAAAATTTGACTAATAGTGTCAGGCTAGTAATTATCAATTTAAAATCTGTAGATGGAGTTTCGGGTTTTTATTTTTTATTAAAATTAATATGCTGCCTGGCGGTAATGATTAGAAGTAGCTTCTAATAACTACGCATTCTCATGCGCCACAGCAATTAAGCTTTTAGCCCTCTAAAATATATATATTTGTGAATAATTTTAGCTCAACCCAGATACCTCCTTCAAAATTCGGAAGGAAAAAGACATTTGTATGATTATGCAGAAAAAAATGCTTTTTGCCGCCATCTACAAGTTATTTTCAAAGTCAAGTTAGTTATTCGTTCAAGTTTAATGTAAATATGTGACAAGTGTCACTTTACTGTAGTTTATAGTATTTTTATTCTTTCCAAAATATCATTTATGTATGAATAAGTTTGCTTAAATTTATTTTGATATTATTTTATTCGTTGTTCGGGTATGTTTTTTAATCTTTTAGTTTCTCTCGTGTATATCACAGTCATAGGGACAAAAAGATTTTTTTTTGAGAAGAAACTCTCCAATATTCGCGATGGGGCAAATATGTATGACAGTTAAAATAGTTAGTGGTGCTCTTCTTCATTACCAATTAATCTTCAATATGTAAATATATAAATTTATATAAAAAAATAATTAAAAAACGCATAAAGTTAATATTCATTGTCTTTTCCACCTTTTTTCCTAGCACTCCGGAATAATGACATTGCAACCCGAGGGTTTTTTTTTTTTTTTTTGTAAATCATTTAGATTGAGTCCCTTCAAATATTTGTTGGAAAATAATTTACAAATTTGCTGGTCCTCCTCGCGACCAATAATTAAAAGTACCAGGACTTGCATAAATTTCCTGTTAGTACAAACCAAATCACGGGTAGATCTCGAGCATGGAGCCGGCATACTCAAGTTTCTGTGTTTGGTAGGATCCCAATGTCAACTGCTCACCATTTGATTGACCAGTGACCTCCTGCCGATCATAAACTAGCTGGGTGTTATCTTTTCGGATTTTTTTCAACTGACTTCACCATTGTTTATGTAGTACACAGATGACGCAAATTGAATAATTCCCTTATATTAGACTGTTCCCTAAATATGGTGGAAACGGTACTCAGGCTATTGTGATGGGATGACAGTGGACCCAGAAATGGAGAATATACGAAGTTGTAGCTTCCTGTCTGATGAATTTGATTTAAAATGCGTATTAAATGGCTGTCAGTTACAGCTCACTTATCGAGCCACTGTTATGGTGCAATCTCAGGTGTAGGAATGGACCCACGGCGGGCCGCTCCTTGAAGACATTACACTAGCTAGCTACTCTATCAAATCCGCCTAGAATATTAATATGTAATGACCAAAAAACGGTAACCAACGGCTTCATCCTGTATCTACTCATAGCTACAGTTTTCTCTGGTATGTTTTACAAAATAA
>NWSH02000008.1:10903491-10914235 GCA_002382865.2 Heliothis virescens | reverse complement strand
TTATACTTAGTTCACGTTTTCTTTTTTCCGCATTCATAATTAAACTAGCGACTGCATGGCAGCTGCTACATTAATAAAAGCAAATAAAGAAAAATATTTCGACACATGGCAAAACATATTATAACAAGGCGATTCGCAATTAATTACTGCTTCAGCTGAGCTAGTTGTTTGTAAAGTAAGGCAACTAAAGTTTTCCTATTGTGTAAATGGCCTTCTGACCAACACTAGAGCCTCGTATCGAACGTTTTATCCTAGCTGAAGCATGGACAGGCATTTAACCAATCCCAAATAGCATCAATTTCTTTACTTATGTCAGAATTACGTTCTTTATCATTCTAGATATTACCTATATGTATTTAACAAATATTCGTTTCATGTAAAATTCTGTTATTTCATACAATAAAACCAAAAAATATTATGCTACGCCATTACATCTAGATACTGTCATATTACTTATCAAAGTCACGAAAAAAGCGTCAATCTTCTTTTGTGAGGCCCAATTAACTGAAAAGTTTTATTTATAAGCGGACCAAATGTGTCTCCACATGACACCCAAATGGATTGAATTCTAAATAAAATTATGAAAGTTTTGGGGAACTATCTACTTCTACATACTTTCACGGGATGCGTCAGAAATAATAATAACACAGATAATGCCTTCTGTATGCGAGATACTTACAACGCTACACCAAGTTACTCTTACTCGCAAAATTCCTTTGACGGTTCATTTAATTTGCGGAAATCACGCCACCATATTCCTGTCTTAGACGGAGATCTACCTGGCACCTTCAGTTGATAAATTAGAATGACTAAGCCTCCCTCAATTTTCCCGCGCGCCATATCACGAAGCGACTTCGATAGTTATGCATACTTCACAGTAAAGACGGAAATTGTGAAAGGCATTTGCCCACCGCTTAGAAGCTGATGTTTCATCAGGGGTGTTCGTGTATTTTATGGACGCAATGTTGCCCATGGAATTAAAATTTAATTGAAACTATTTTTAGCACGATAACAAACTAGCCTGCGACCACGAAATATTGATCAACTAACCGATAAACTCTATTAGCTAACTTCTCTGACCAATAAATTTTGACTTAACCGCGACTAGGTGTTTGCCTCAGGTTAAAAGTATAGGGGTTGCCTCAGGTCAAAAAATATTAAAGAAAAACTGTTGTATCTGCAAAAAAACTGTAATTTTAGAAACAAAATTATGACCCAAACAACAGTTAAAACAATTGTGGCGAACTATAATAAATGACGGACTAATAAGCAAAATAAAGAGGGAAAAAATTAACATTAACCTACAATATGAAATAAAAGCCAAAATTCAGACCCTAAGGAGGTAGCAACATATCTTTAATAATCTTTGCCTCTGTGGACACAGCCAGCACAAAAACACAGGCTGCAAGCCGAAAGGAATCCCATGTGACCACGACCAGTAGAGAAATTCCATCTTTCTGATCCAGTTGATCCGTACGAGGTAAACGCCGTTACTAAAAAACTTAAAAAACAAATCGAGCTCTTGTGTTGACGCACTGCCCCCACCCTATTTAGGGCTTGTGCAGATGAACTTACTTGCCATTTTTAAAACGCTAATCAACCAATCTTTTACTGAAGCGTACTTTCCTAATCAATCTAAAGAAAGCCCATTGATTAAAACCCATATATAAGAAAAACACAAAAACTGATCCAAATAACTACGCCCTATATCCTTGTTACCAATACAGCATCAAAGTTATTGAAAAGCAATGTGCACAATTCGAGTTTACGCCGTTCGTGTGAAAAATAATATATTAAATGACTGTCAAAATGGTTTAGGAAAAACCCGGTCTTACCACTTTGCGCCGGTTTACAAATGTATATTTAACAGGAGGCTCTCAAATATGAACAATAAAAAATATGGTATCTATAGGACTATTGCTGGCGATATGACAAAAGCCTACCACAAAAGTGCAGTTTACATCTACTTAATAAATTATATAGCAAGGAATTGCAGGTAAATGCTGAATGTTCACCCTTATCTACTAGCATCGAGAACAATTTACTCGAAATAGAAATTAAAATATTTTTTAATCTATTTATAAAAAGAACTAATGAAATAGAGTTTATTCGCGTCCGATTACTATACCAATACATGCCTTCAATACCGCAAGGAGCGTTATAGGAGCTTCTATTTCTTGCTATACATCAATGACCTTTCCTAACCATATTAAGGAGCTGTGTTCTTATTGCAGCATGCACATATCCATAATAACCTCATGCGCAAATAATTATTAATCTAAATAGTTAAATTAAAACTGTATACTCAACTACTACACAAATTGGATGACGCCAACAATATCTTGACATAAACTTTTGTAAAAACAAAAAATAATAACCTCTCCATCCCGCCAAAAAAACCCATAAAATTGACTACAAGCTTTAAAACACAAAATTTAAAGAAATAGTTTCATAAATTTACCCTCCTAGGCCTTAGATATAGGATAGCGAAATAATATTGGAAGCCTCATATTAATCAAATTTAAAGCTAAATTGTCCAAATTCTCCTATGCCACTACGGAGATCAAAAAACTACACGATCTTCAAACAGCCACTTAGTACTTACTACGCATTGGCTACGCATGGCCTAAATACGGTGTTAATCTTATGGGGAAATAGTACAGATTGTCGCCAACATTACTCACCATACAGAACAAAACTTATTCAGGATTTTAGTAAACATTGAAGATTACTGATAGTTGTAAACCGGCATTTAAAGAACTTAAAATCCGTTACACTGACCCTGCCTGTATATCTTTGAAATGTGTAAATTTGTACGCAAACCAAAGAATTCTACACTAAAGACAAGAAAATACAAAATAAATTCTCTGAGACGACAAAAAATAGATTAAACTACCTACATCACGACTAAAAATGCATTCCTTCTAATAACCTATGTTATAGTCAATAAAATTATACAATTAAATTACCTGAAGAAAATAAAAGAATATAAGTAAATACAGCTAGCTTTCATAAATAAACTTAAATTATTTCTATTGAATAAAATATATCACAGCCATAGAAGAATATTAAGCAGACAAACTATATAATAAATATTTTTTAAAAATTAAACAAAACAATGTATCTAGTGCCAATAAGTGCTATCTTATATAATTTGAATTAATATGTATTTTTTAATATTATTAATCTATATATATAAAAGAAAGTCGGATTTGTTCAAAACACTTATAACTCGAGATCTGCTGGACGATTTTCATGGTTTTTGCGTTCGTTGCGAATTCGTCTCCGCCCCGAAAAACAGAATACACATCTTAAAAACAATAAAAAATACGAAAACATAAAAAAAGAAAGATTTTACCTTAAACGTTCATTCCGTTCGTACCTGTCAAATACTGGGTTATTCGCCAATCTGCCCCATTCTTTTGTTTAGCAAACTTTTGAAACGCGAACATCGATCCCAAATGCATCCAATGGCATTTTCTTGCTGAGGAACAGTCGCGCTATAAAAATGATTATGCGTTTCGTTGACAACTGAATAAGATAGGTAGTTTATTCTTCTAACGCATATACAGATAAACATTTAAGAACATCATAAAGGTTTCGTATTAACATATCGATGACATTCAGTCTACAGTATAGGAATCATAACTGAATTGATTGTGGAAATATAACAAGCTTATTGAAAATCACTGTACTGTTTGAATTATTAATTCCTGCGAAGTTATTTGTACGTCTTATTGGATCCACTACATTCATTCTATTAATAAGCCTACAAATACAGAGATATGGAAAATTTTTGGCAAACACAGTTTTTCTTGCAGATTATGGCGAGTTATGGATATCGAGAGGATTCCGACATTGGTACTCTCAAAACCTTTCTGCTAAGAAATTTCAACGCAATGAAGATAACAACGATTTTATGTTTTTTACAAAATTATGACCAACAAGCTAAACTGTCACTGAAATTCTATGCCAGAATAACGTTTGAGTAGTACCAAGTCGAATCCTCGATATGCCATAACTCGCCATATCTGCCAAGAAAAACTGTGTTTGGCCAAATTTTCTCCTAATCTCGTATTTGTAGCGCATTATAGAATGAATTAGTGGCATCCATAGACGTACAAAATAACTCAGGAATAATAATTCAAATCAGTACAGTGATTTTCAAATAACTTGTTATATTTCCACAAATCAATTCAGTTATGATTCCCTAGTACTTAGCTGACATGTCCATTCGCATATTTAATACGAAACCTTTATGATGTTCTAAATGTTTAATGCGTATATGCGCTTTGAAGAATAAACTACCTATCTATTCATGTTGTCCGACGCATAACATTTTTATACCGACTGTTCCTCAGCAAGAAAATGCCATGGATTTTGCATTTGGGGAATCGATGTTCGCCCGTTTCAAAAGTTTGCCTAAACAAAAGAATGGGGCAAGGATTGCCGAATAACCCATGTATTTGACAGGTACGAAACGAATGAACGTTTAGCTAAAATCTTTCTTTTTTTATGTATTCGTATTTTTTTATTTGTTTTAGAATGTATTCTGTTCATTCGCGCCGGTAGACGAATCCAGACGCAACCAAAACCTATGAAAAATCGCGTCCAGCAGATCTCGAGTTAATAACAGTGTTTGAATCAAACCCGACTTTCTTTTATATATATAGATAATAATTTTAAAAAATACATATTAATTAAATTATTATAAGATATAGCACTTATTGCACTAGATACATTGTTTTGTTTATTTTAAAAAAATATTTATTTTATAGTTTGATCTGTTAAATATTCATTTATGCGCTGTAAATAATTTTATTCAAGAATAATTTAAGTTTATTTATGACACTACTGTATTACTTATATTCTTTATTTCTTCAGGAATGTTATTGTATAATTTATTGACATAACATTAGGTATTAGAGGAATGCCATTTTATTAGTCTGATGTAGTAAGTTTAATACTATTTTTGTGTCTCGAGAAAATTTTATTTGTATTTCTTGTCTTTAGTGTAGAATTTCCTGGCGGTGGTTGCGTACAAATTACACATTTCAAAGATATACAGCAGTAGTATGTAAGGATTTAAGTTCTTAAAATGCGCGTTTACAACTATCAGTATCGTTCAATGTTTACTAAAATCCTGATAAAGTTTTTTCTGTTATGGTGAGTAATGTTGGCGCATCTGCTACTATTTCCCCATAAGATAGACACCGTATTTACAGCCATGCGTAGCCATATGCGTAGTAATGTTACTAGTGCTGTTTTGAGCATCTGTAGTTTTTTTGATCTCACGCTAGTGCATAGGAGAATTTGGACAATTTAGCTTTAATTTGATTAATATGAGGCTTCAATTTATTTCGCTTAATCTATATCTAAGCCTAGGATGTTGGTAAATTTATGAAACTATTTCTAATTTTGATGTTATTTAAAGCTGTAGTCAATTTTTATGGGTATTTTTTGGCCGGGGATGGAAGGTTATTATTTTTGTTTTACTAAAGTTTATGTCAAGATTATGTTGCGTCATCCAATTTGTTGTAGTATTGAGTATACAGTTTAATTTACTATTTAGATTAATATTATTTTCGCATGAGGTTATTATGGATATGTCATCTGCAAATAAGACACAAGGCTCCTTAATATGGTTAGGAAGGTCATTGATGTATACAAGAAATAGAAAGCATCCTATAACGCTGCCTTGCGGTATTGAAGCATGTATTGGTATAGTATCGGACCGAATAAGCTCTATTTCATTAGTTCTATGATTAAAATATTCTATTTCCACTAATTGTTCTCTATGCTGTAGATAAGAGGTGAACCATTCATGGCATTTACCTCGAATTCCTATGCTATATAATTTATTAAGTAGTATGTCAAACTGCACTTTGTCGTAGGCTTTTGTCATATCTAGCAATAGTCCTATAGCATATTTTTTATTGTTCATAATTTTGAGAGCCTCCTGTATATACTTGTAAACGGCCAAAGTGGTAGACCGGTTTTTCCTAAAACCATTTTGACAGTCATTTAATATATTATGTTTTTCACAGAACGCGTAAACTCGATTGCACATTGCTTTTTCAAATAACTTTGATGCTGTTGGTAACAAGGATATAGGGCGGTAGTTATTTGGATCAGTTTTTGTGTTTTTCTTATATATGGGTTTAATAAGGGCTTTCTTTAGATGATTAGGAAAAGTACCTTCAGTAAAAGATTGGTTGATTAGGTTTTAAAATGGCAAAGTAAGTTCATCCGCACATAGCCTAAATAGGGTGGGGGGCAGTGCGTCAACACCATAGCTCGATTTGTTTTTTAAGTTTTTTAGTAACGCGTTTACCTCGTACGGATCAACTGGACTCAGAAAGATGGAATTCTCTACTGTCGTGGTCACTGGGATTCCTTTCGGCTTGCAGCCTGTGTTGTTTGTGCTGGCTGTGCCAACAGAGGCAAAGAAATTATTAAAGATATGTGCTACCTCCTTAGGGTCTGAAGTTTGGCTTTTATTCATTTGTAGGTTAATGTTACATTTTTCCCTCTTTATTTTCTTATTAGTCCGTTCATTTATTATAGTCCACATTGTTTTAACCTTGTTGTTTGAGGTCATAATTTTGTTTCTAAAATACAGTTTTTTTGCAGATACAACAGTTTTCTTTAATATTTTTGACCTGAGCAACCCTATACTTTTACCTGAGCAACACTAGTCGGGTTAAGTCAAATTTATTGGTCAGAGAAAGTTACTAAATAGAGTTTATCGAGTTAGTTGAATCAATAATTTCGTGGTCGCAGCTAGTTGTTATCGTCTAAAAATAGTTTCAATTAAATTTTAATTCCATGGGCAACATTGACGTCATAAAATACAACAGAACACCCCTATAAACATCAGCTTCTAAGGGTGGGCAATCCTTTCACATTTCCGTCTTTATGTAGAAGTATGCATAACTATCGAAGTCCTTCGTGATATGGGCGGCGGGAAATTGAAGCTTAGTCATCTAATTTATCAACGAAGGTGCCAGGTAGATCTCGTCTAAGACAGGAATATCGGGTGGCGTGATTTCCGCAAATTAAATGACCGTCAAAGGAATCTTTCGAGGTAAGGTAACTGGGTACGTTGTAAGTATCTCCATACAAAGGCATTATCTGTGTTATTATTATTCTGACCAACGTGAAAGTATGTAGAAGTAGATAGTTCCCAAAAAACTTTCATAATTTTATTTTAGAATCTCAAATCCATTTGGGTGTCTGTGGAGACACATTTGGTCGACATTATAACTAAAAACTTTTCAGTTTATTGCCTCACAAAAGAAGATTGACGCTTTTTTCGTGACTTTGATAAGTAATATGAAAGTATCTAGATGTAATGCGTAGATATATTTTTTGGTTTTACTTGTATGAAATAACAGAATTTTACATGAAACGAATATTGTAAATACATATAGGTAATATTCTAGAATGATAAAGAAACGTAATTCTTGACATAAGTAAAGAATTGATGCTATTTGATTGGTTAAATCTGTCCATGCTTCACTAGGATAAAACGTTCGATAACGAGCTCTAGTTTGGTCAGAGCCATTACACAATAGGAAAACTTAGTTGCCTTACTTTACAACAACTACTCACTAACAGTATTATTCGAATCCCTTGTTTAAAAGTTGCATGTGTCGAAAATATTTTCTTTTATTTGCTTTTATAATTACAGCTGCATGCAGTCGCCTAGTTATTATGAATGCGGAAAAAAGAAAACGTGAACTAAGTATAACGTATCATGAAAGTATTTAACTAGCGTTGACGTGTCTACTGATTCTACTTAACAAAGTTCACATGAATAATGAAATACACGAGCGAAACTGAGTTAGTTTAACTCATGTTGGGTGTTTATTACGAGTTTTATCCGTTATTAAAAATTGGATTAAAGTATTAAAACAGCTCCTATTTGTAACTGTTATGGTATACCCGTAGAGAGTTCGTTAGACGATAAAAGCTTTCCGATTTCAGATACACGTGACTGGTAAATACAATAAAATGATTCATCCGAATAAATAGGTGCGGATGAATAATTTAATCGAGACAAATGTTAACATATAAACCAGTTAGCACTCAGTTTCCAAGGGGTTCTATTTTGTATGAAGCAACTTACCAACTTTCCTAAGAACTGTGCGCCTGCTGAAGTTTTGAATTCAAATCTTTAGTTAGCACCTACGTAGTATTCGAACTTACAATAAACTCGTAGAACAGGAAAATGTTTTTCAAAACTTACGTGAGTTTTACTTCTTGAACGTTGGCAGACATTTCTGGTCGTAATTCCAGCGTTGCTGATGCACCTAAATGCGGATCGAGATAGGATTTTTACCAAAGCCTTGCAGAAAACGAGCGTGTAGATAAATCAGGATTCCATTATAGGTGACTGCAGGCGCACTTATCTGCATTAAAGAATCTGAACTAAAACAAGATTATTATATTCAACTTCTATAGTGACTTTAAGCAGGAAGGTATAAAACGAGAATTTCGTTGACGTCCACAGTGTAGGTGTCGGGCGGAATAATCCACGAAAATATTCGCAAACAAGACACTTTATTGACATTACCTACAGTTATAAGAAACAAAGCTGTAACGCAATATAGGGACGGTGGATATGTGAAAAGATATTGGCCAATAACTTAGCACCAAATAGTCGGATTTGCCCTTGGGACCGAGGATTTTATTTGTCAAGCATCCAATGAGAATAATATAAATAATTTTATTTGTAACAGATAAAATGTTATCATCAGTTTTTATACGACAAGCAGATGTTAATATTTTTGTGACTGATGAATGGAATGCAAATAATTCAGTAAAAATGTAATTACTTTTTAATAAAAAAATACTAACGATATTCACGATGTCAATATTGATATACATTGTAATTTGTTTTAAAAATTTTCTCATATAATATTTGGAGATTTTATATATATTAGGATAGGATATTTCTCATATAAAATGGAAGGTTTATAAATAATGTTATGTTCATCGTAAAAATGAAAAAAAAAAACTATTAATTGTTAAAATGTAACACAAAAATTGACGATTTTAAATAATAAATGAAATGTTTGGCCGAACCTGACATGCCAGTTGTGCAAATTAACTAACAAGCAAAAGTGTATTTAGGATGGCGAGGCAATCTGTGGGACGAGTCGGCCTCATCAATCATTGTCCGATCATCTTGATGTGTCTAGCTGCATCAAAGAAATGGGATCGAGCTAATCACTAGCGTCTGCTATAATCCTTGATATTACATCCATTGTTATTACAAATATATTAATGACATCTAGTGACCTTCCCGGAAGAGCGTTGTCTTCTCAACTGTTAAATCTATTAAGATGCGAATACTTTGGATGTCCTGAACACTTTGTTGACTTACAATAAAATTAATACAAGTAGGTACTGTCGATTTGAAATTGACATGACTGCTAAAAGCTGCATGCAATTTATGCCAAAACAGATGTAACTTGTAAACGTAGTAAACATAAAAATTACTACACCAAGTTAAACTTTAGGTATCATAAAACACTGCAGACATGTTTGAGTAACACATGATATATTGACACGAATATCCGTAGTTGTCATCATATTTAGTTAGCGTACTAAGTATATCTAATAGTGCATCAAAGGATCTGGTAAATTAATTATTCACGACAGCATCGTCGCGACGAGTACCGAGTGCCCAGACTGATACTTCATCAAGAAATTCTGTTAACGGAAGAAAGTAAGTATATTGAACGAGATCCTAGGTTACACTATTGTTGGGTACTTATAGTAAAAATGTGACGATAGGTGCATTTAAAGACATTATATTGATATAATTTGATGATTGAAGCAGTCGGTTCTGCAGGAAATCCGATCATAGATTAATTACGTAAGTATATAAGTTCTACTTCCGAAAGTACAACGCTTAATCCTAGCTGCAATTAATTGTTTAGAAGGTCAGACTGGATCTTGAGGTATGCTCCACCAATTTATATCGTAAATGATCCAACAGTTTGCTTTACCACGGACTTCTAGTACCCACAATGCCCACTCATTCATCCAAATTTTCTCATTAACATAATTTATCTCGTATTTTTCGAACTTCAACGAAAAAGCCAATCATAAGTAAAATTTCCGCATCAAAGAAAGCCTTTACGTTATACATTTGCAAACGAAAATTGGACTTTTCTTATGTATGTTAAAGTGCAGTGCTACTTCATTTAAACTTGGACATCTCACTTAGTTTGAGTTATAACCTACTTTTGGGGGACGCGAAGAAAATGGTCTCACTCTTGGGTTGGCTTCAAATTGTTCATTTGTTATTTTATTTTACTTTTAGCTTTATACATATCCCGTCGGGGCTGCGGGTTGTTCGAAAGAGTTACCGCGGCCCTGGCACACAAAGGGCTCCCGAAGGAACACGGTGAGTTTTAGTCAGTAAAAGTCTGACACTCCCTTCCGCTGTCACCCACAGCGGGAGGGGTCATACTGATGATTTCCCATCGATATAAAAAAAAAGCTTTTTCAATACACTTGCTACGAAACTGTCACTTACCACATCGTTTACAGGCACGAAAAGTGCTATTTACCGCACTAGTGCGAAAACGTTTACACAGCTTTTTTTTTAATTTGAGCAAAGTGTACTCTTGATTATACATCCACGCATTAAAATTGTATGAATACAGAATGAGAATGAGCGTTTTGGTCTACCTCTCCTCTAGCATTAAGTGATACATCAATAGAAAGC
>NWSH02000008.1:10858976-10879941 GCA_002382865.2 Heliothis virescens | reverse complement strand
ACACAGGTGCACTCCCTATTCCCTCACTCTCATAACCCGATGGGACGGCAATCCGACACGACCGGTGAGAGATCAGGCGCAGGACCGACATTAACGTGCTCTCCGATGCACGGGTGTATCAATCACCAACTTCCAACTCCGGGCTGCTTTATGAAAGTTTCTAAAACCCACAAAGCGATTTCGGCCCGTCCCGGGAATCGAACCCGAGACCTCGTGATCAGCAGCCGCCTATGCGACAACTAGACCAACGAGGCAGTTATATTATATTATAATGTACTGGCAGTTTCTTGCGGTGTCACTTGCGTCTTGGCAAATATATTCAGCGCAACCTGATGCAAATAAGGGTTAATTAAACATTTCTAACAGCGAAAGAAAGAAGAATTTGAAATATGTAGTACCAGACAACAACAAAATTAACAAACCCTTATAGCTGCAGATTAAACCCATTATACCTAGTCGTGAGTAAATTACAAAATTATGGGGTTTTCAGCCTAAGTAGCTCTCTCCCTCACTCTGGAGACTAGAACAATTATGTTGGAAACGTCATAATACGGCACCTGCTCTGCGGTGAACGCCTGATATGCATGGGAGGACTCTATATGTTACACAACATGGTTCAATTTCCCTTGCTTAATTTGCAGAAAGCTATGAGGGTTATTATTTTATAAAAATATTAACTATGATTTGTAGTTAATGTGTCTTTGCAGCATTTCCAAATAAATTGTATGCCACAAAATAATATTACTCTCCCGTCCCTGACCATCAAATAGCTTGACGTTGTCTCTTAGGAATAAAAAGCATTTGAGGTATTTGCATGAATACTACGAACTCGAGACAGTTAATCTAATAAGTTTGATGCGGAATTCCGAGTAGTGAATTGACAAAACGGAAATAGGCTTTATTTTAGAGAAGTTTCGCAATTATTTGACGTTACAGAACAAGTTTCTTATTTCGAATTCTGGGATCCGCTGGTATCTGATACTCCAGCATACTATTACATTTAAATAAGCTCTAGTTTTGATATATTTTCTACGTTATTCTTTAAAACACATGAAATGCTCTAGTAGAATTTTAAATTGGTGATAAATTATAGGAACACATAAAAAGATACACCCAGCTATTATGGACAAAATTTATTTAATAAGTCTTACTTGTGGTTTAAAGTACTATATACAAATCGTAACATTAATTGTAATACTTATCTATAATAAACAATGAATTCGATACCTACCGATTGTTGGAAATGTCAAACCACGTTTCCACTTCCTTAGGTATTACGTTTAATTTTAACAACATATATTCGAGTACATTGCTTAATATATAATTCGACAATATTAAACTAGTTAAATTGAACTCAATGCTCAACGAAATGGAAACTCGGTTAGAAATTAATTAAAACCTATCAAATATCCATATGGCATATATTTATATGTTCACTTAAGTACTTATTTATTGTAAATTACAATATTATTGTAAAAAAAGTACCTACCTATTTACAAATATCGATGGTCACCTTTAAATTTTATTTATTTTAATATAAAATAATATAATTATGTGTGTTGCGTTTTCTTATAGATATATCTAAATAAGCAAATATATATAGGCAGTGTTCATAACGCGTATATGTGAGTATAATTGTTGAGCATTTAGCAGTGAAGTTCACGTCATATAATTTTGCGTTTCTGATTTTAGCCATTTGACTCCTTGCGCATCTTGCTTTGCTTGTTTTTCCGTCCGAATTTGCTTGTCCGAATTTAGCTTCTACTGACTTCTTTGATAATAAAACTCGTGAGACGTCAAATAGCTTACTTCAGATACGAAAAATTATTTGGTGCGAACAGTAATCAAGGTGAATTACAACAATTCAAAAATAATTAGTTTATTACAGTTTGGCAGTGTTAAAATAACCTGTCAGAATCAGTGTGAGAAAAGACTGAAAGGTAAAAATATGCTTTTACAAAGTGCAATAAATATGTACGACGTAATAGGCGACAAACAGGACAAAGTGAATCGGAAAATCATTTATTAATTTCATTGAATGGAAGTCGATATGAACGGGTGCCGCGACAAATACTTTCCCTTGTTTGTATTCATCGATTATCGGAACCTTTACGCACATGTGTGTTTGAAATAAGAGATCAATAGGCTTTTCCCACATAAATTCAAACAGTTGAAATACATTTTACGCGTATATTTTAAGTTACAGATAAGTTTTAAATGAGATTTGAACCTTCCATTCTTACGCTAAGAGAATAATTGACAAGTGACGAATATAATAACAGCCAATTAAACAACTGTCATCACATTTGAACATGTACCTACATAAACAATAAATAAAAATGCCAATAAAAAAAATATTAAATACTCTAATTTCTAAAATTTATAATTTTATTTAAATAATAATGAGAAACAAAATTGAAGATTCTTTTTAAGGTGGGCAATTTCGTAATTTTAAGCTACAACTTACGCAAAACAAAATGGATTGATGGTAGGAATAATAGAGATGACTCTGTACTTTAACGAAATTCGGAAATCATAATATAATTGTTATCTAAAACACGTGCATAATAGTCGAGCTCATAGTGCCGCTAATTACCAAATTACGCATAGTGCATTTGACACAGACTTTATTTATTAATAGATAAACATAAAATTTACAAATGATTGAAATAAACGAAACTCAAAATCTCGTGTTTCTTATTTAAGTAGTCGTTCATAATTATGTTTACAGTAGATTGGCACTAAAACATAGCTTGCGAAACTCCTGAAACCACACAATTACTTTGCCTACTTTCGCAGGCATAAATCAGAAAAATAAATTTCTGAAAAGCGGTGTTTTATGTAGATTTTGGAATAAAATAAAAACTTCAGTTGCATTGCATTATCTAAATATACGTCTTTCGCATGTAGGGAATATCTACTTAATATAACTGAAATGTATAAAATATCAGTTTTGTATGTCGTAGGCACCTTAGATAGACCGTTTCAGTCTAGAAAATCTATAGATGCTTAACCACATAAGTTTCTAGTTACAATAAAAAAACATAAGTATTGCATCTGTCGAGAATTTTAGATAAAAATGTGTATATGAGATGCCTATAAATTATAGTGCTTTAAGTGCGAAAAGAAGCACTTGATAAATTCGTGAAATTAGCACTTAAGTTAGACACTCTTAAAACATTCGCAATAAACATTTATGAATAGTACCGAAAAGGCAGTGCTTAGTACATTCATGTCACCGTTAGCCGCTAAGCCTTAACTGAAAATAGTGTTTAAAATATTTTTAGGGGACTTTCAACGTCTTCAAAGTCTGTTACATTTCTTAAACGGTATTTTTATCAAAATATCTACTCATAAAAAGCTTTTAATCAAAGTTTACAAAAAAATAAGTATGTTTGTATAAGATTTTAAGAATACGACATAAAAATTCACATCCTGCAATGTATACGTTAAATCAGGTAATACATTAAAGGACATAAATGTGCCGCGTAACTACTATGTGAAATATTACGCAGACCATGTCCCCGAATTCTAGTTTGACAGTCTTTTGTCAAGGGCTATAACCACGGGCATGGCGTACAAAGAGGTTATCTAGAAATGAGGAGATTTGGCTTCGAGGTTCTCAACCCTAGACAACCCGAAGACACTTGTGATAGAAATCAATACACCGCAGTGCATCGTCTGAACTAAACCCTCACTACGCCCCTGGTTACAGCCAAAACATGTTGATATACCATACATCTAGATTAGATTACGCGTAATAGATCTGAGCCCTTAAAGAAAACCTTAGAACTCATCACTATCACAAAAAATAATATCAAGAGTATAATCCCAGAACAAACATAGACAAAACACGGGTGTATAATATTTACAATTAACCAATATTTATTTTATCATAATATTTGTGAAACCAATAACATCATTCTCATAATTAATCTTATTTCTATTAAAGATCTGAACTCCTCAATATTCAAATAACGCATTGTGATGAATGTCGTTTGAATTCCTTTCAAACGTAATAGAGTTTATGAGACTAGAAATTACCAAGTGGCATGACATAAGATCCCGCAACAAAAACGTAGGTAATTGCATACTAATATTTGCGCAAAATGATTTGACTCGTATGTGTGCAAAAGATCCTACTGCTATAATTTGTACTTCCACGCTCTTTTAAATATGAAACTGCGATGGAAAACTTAATTATTTTTCTGAAAACACCATTTTAATATAGAATAAAATGTAATTACTGTCGTTGTTAACAATGTTCCCAGGGAGTCGTAATATTCTACCATCATTGCAATTCATACAGAATTTAGGCCATTACCGGATCACGTTTTAAGGCCACGTTACAAGGAATTTTGAGACTTCGACAAGATTATTTGGCTCAGAATATTGCATGGAGATTTAAATCTGCACATAATTTCTTATCCAATAATGAGTTCTCTAAAAATGTTGCTGGGAGAACATTAATACTGTGGATTTGAATAACTTATTTCGTTATTAATTTTCTTCGAATAGAGCTGATTGTATATCATAACTGTTAGTGGTTTCAAATTTTTCGAAACTGAAATGAACGACGATCGAGGTCATTGACAAAAAAATCTGAATGGGAATGTTCTGGAACAAATGAATAGCGAGCGCGATCTCTGTCATGCCAAATGAAGGCTCCATTAGTTCAGTGCTCGTAAACTCTACGACAATTTCGATAATGATCACTATACTTCTACACTTCGATGATTTATTTACACCACTCGCACCATACTTGCATAAGTCAATTATAAACCACATTTACAAAATATGAGCTATGGAGATCACATGTCATTCGTTATCGCACGAAACCCTTAAGTTTCGAAATTTATATGAAGGACGAAGGCAAAATAGATTTTACTTATATAAGATAAAGAGCTTACTTAATACGTTCTATCGCTTTTGTACCAGTTCTTCGCGACAGAAAGGTATTTTAATTTAAGAACTAAGCGATTTTATGGCAACTTTCTTATCTTAAATACCTTTGTATTATTTAACAGTACCTCTTGATGAAACCTATAAAAAAGATATACAAGAATAGTAAAATCAACTTTCTCTCATTATAATATTTGAGAAAAACCTGGAATATAACTATTTGGGGTTTAAATTCATATCTTATTTCATAGATAACATAAATGCCCCAAAAGGAATATTTATTTTACATCGATTTCAACATTTATCGTTTATGACGACAATTAAGTCTGTAAACAAAGATTTAGTAGATCACCTGTGAAAACGTAAATTGATTTCTGTTGTACGATATAATAATAACACTTTTAGTTTCACGGCACTCGCGAAATTTGTAAGTCCGTCACACTGGCTGGCTTATTCTAGTTCAATTTTCCTTCCCTGTATAAAAATATTTTACTCGACTTATCACAACAGAATTACTGTTCTCACGCACTAGCTACACTTATCTTGTTATCATTTGTAGGGCACCAGCTGTGCAAAATCCATTCCGATGCATGACCGCCAACTTCACATACAATACGAGTTTCACGCAGTAACAGCTCTCTATTTGACGGGCAATGAGAGTTTATGTTGAGCCTCCAGACGGGGCAACAAGTGAAGGGAAGTCAGGGGCGGACTCGGGGCGCGACGCGACTCGAGCGCGGCCGGCTGCGGCCGAACGACTCGCGACCCCCAGCTTACAGCCGTGTTCATACGATGATCTCGCGGATGACGCGGCGTGCGCGCGAGTTGGGCGTGGAGTAGCCCGACTCCAGCGACTCGTCGTATCCCAGCGACATGTGCAGCGGCTTTTCTTCGGCGCCGCCCTCCTCTGCGCCGCCGCGCATGCCGTACTCTGGCAGACCGCTCACCTCATGGTACGGCGACTCTGATGGACGAGAATACATAGTGATGGATCGGAATGCAATTGCCATGGATACGGCGAGTAATAATAGATGCATTCGAGAGTTCAATAACTGAATAATTAGAACCGGCGTTGCTAATATTCGAAATAAACACGACCTAAGAATTTATCTCTGAAAGGTATGATCTACTATTGTATTCGCAAGTACTGTAAAATGTGTGGGCGTTAGGTCGTTACCGAGCGGCTACACTCTAGGTACGAAATTTATCGTAGTAATTTATGAACAAGATTTCGTAGCTCGAGCAAAACTAGGTGCGAACAGCAGAGTGTTTCTATTAATCGAAGTATAGGGGTGAGACTTACCGATGTGTTGATCCATGCGTTTCTTGGGTTTGTGCACGGAGGCATAGGGATCAGAGCAGTATTCCTGGCGGGATGGGTTCTGCGCGGCGCGCATGTCGTAGTCGCTGGGGGCGGCCGGCTGGCTGGCGTGAGGCAGGTGCGAGTAATGTGCGTAGTCGTCAATGTTGCGGTAGCCCGCGTGTGAAATCGGGTCGTAGTCGTAGTTGCTCTGCCGGTCTAACACCTGGTGCGCTGGCAGAGTCGCCGCGTTATTCGCTGCCGCCATCTTCATCTGCCACAACGAGTCCTGCGAGTTCACGCTGCCCCCGTTGTTACTGTTCGTGTAGCTGTTCTCTATGAAGCCCATGTTTACCCCTGCGAACAATACCTTCCTTTAGTTTCGAATTATGAAATACCCTTATGAACGAACGCAACATGCAAAGCGTGCTGTCCAGATATTTCTATTTTTTACCTTCAACGTTGTCTGAAGTTAGTCCTTAGTGATGGCATAATGAGAAAAATAAATCAACATAATAGAGTCGAAATTAAAATTAAATTATACAACTTGTGCTACGACATAAATGAACTACGTTAAATTATATAATTTTTCGCATCAAAACAAAAGGTATGAGAGTGATTACACAGATATGAGGAGTTAATATGTACTTACAATCGGAATTAGGCATCGGTTGTCCGGGATGAGGTTGTGTATGTGGAGGCACGTGATACGAGTACCCTCCTTGGGTCGCGTACACCGCGGTTTTAGAGTCATCCATAGATAGCGCCATATCCATCGAATGTTCGAGAGCTTTGTTCTCCATGCCCGAGCTAGGGTAATACGGCGGCGGTGCTTGGTTCTGTGGCGTCACTTTAGCAGGTCGCATCGAATCCATTTCGTAGTCTTTAGATCTGTCTTTCTTGTTGGGCCTACGTCTGCACTGGTAAATGAGTAGTAACAGTCCGACAAATAGTAGGACTACTACAGTAGTGACGAATATTCCAACAATGGCGGCCGTGGTGCGAGCTGATGTCTCTTTGATATATGATGTTCCAACTGTTCGAAATAAATATCTTTATAAGAATTATGTATTCGCACTAATATTCATTTGTGATATAAATAAAAATATTATCTCCATTTGACTGTGTTAATTTATTTACACAACCTAAACTGAATTATTTACGTTTATTGCACGCACTTATTGCTCGAAATAAATAATGTCCCATGTTTTGAAAAACTAAATAACACAAAATATTACGCGGCAAATTTTATTTCATATATCTGAACACACTAGGGCGCAATTGCTATAATTTTGCCACTGAATTATAATATGTTCTGCAGTATTATTTATTAAATTATTACTGAGCCGGATTCAATTTCAATTACAACCACAGTATTGAATTGGAACAATAGTACTTATATTTCTGTGGAACCTGCAACAAATACTTACTCTCGGCTTCGGTGTATTCACTGCAAACGTCTTGATTGACTTGAAGGCAGAGCTTGAGCCGTATGCGAGGATTGAAGTCGTCCAGGGGCTGGTCCGTGACGTGACGGGTCGTTGTGCGAGTCTTACTGGGCAGTTCGACAGTGGCCTCTTGTACCGTAGCCACGGCCCCAGACAAATGAAGCGTCACCGTATCCACTACCTAACACGCAAAGTCATAAAGCATCAGTTTCATGTTATTTTTATGTAAATAGTTGTCCAACTATATGGCACAAATATGAATGTTTTTCATAGAGGTAATATATGTTATAGCTGATAGGAACATAGCCAAAAGTTGCCGGAAATTTATCGTTTTCGTGATAATTGTACATCTGAACAGCGACGTACAAGCTGATTATTAGGACCTCGTTAATCATAACTTAGCACTGCAGGGTTTATTCCGCAAACAGCCAAAACTAAGCTGGGGGAATATCGCCAAAATCGTTACGCTTGGCAGTCGCACAAATATAATCGTTTTAAACTTAGTTGCCCCTACACTTAACACACAGTTATAAACTTCAATGTAGCTTGTATTTTCATTCACATTCTCCTTTTGGGAACAATAATTTCTTTGAGAGAATGTCCGGCATTTTGTATTCGACCGGTCGAATCTAACGAATGTTTCGGAATAGATAAATATCATTCCTAAATGAAGACGAATGACGCAGACTACCTACTGGTTTCTGAAGTGAATATCAACGCTATGTGAATACATAAACACTGTTCTTATTTTATAAATGCATGTTGTAAGGTTTTTATAGTGAATATGCTAACGTTTAATATTTATTCATGAACCGATAACATTTACTATTCTGGGAAATAAATTTTGTTTGCATTAAAAAATATTAGATGTATTTTTCTTGTTGGTACATGTATTTAATAGTTTATTTTACGTGTAAGTTTATCCAACGATATTTATATTTTACTTTTCAATGAAACATTAATACTTAGTTGAAGCATAAACATAGAATATTTAGATATTTCATTGTATTATGCTTTACACGAATTATGATCAGTATAATTAATCCATTTATGTATTGACGTTTATTCGACTAGGAAATATTTAATTGACCTGACTGAAACTGATCAACAAATGCGTATTTCGATTGAATTGGGAAATTATGCTGAATGTGTTTTTAACATCAAACATCTGTTTATTTGTTTTAACCACTTTATCAAAATACCAAATATATTAAAATGCAAATCAAACACAGGTATTTTTACTATACCTAAAGCTGACAATAAAAGCTTTGAATGTGAGCAAATATCATAGAACAGTGAGGGTGTGATGTGCTGGGTATGGGTATTTGAAATATTTACAGAAAACAGAAGAAAAATGTATATTAGATGTATGGATATAAATTACCTGCCACCCTGATGTACTTCCCATAGTGGCGAGGCCCTCGACGACGCCGACGAGGGACAGACACGTGGGGGTGACGGTGAACGCGATGGCCTGCGAGCTCGGGTCGTACGTCACCTGCTCCGGCGGGTCGATCTTGTCCACCTTCGTCGTCACAGTGATCTCATTCGAGTAATTACTCTGCCCCTTAGTATTCACCGCTTTCACCTGCAGTTCGAAATTCAATTCAGAACATTGAAGAGGCGAACGATGCGATTGTGAGCATTCTAAAGCGTGTCGAAAACCATAGCGACGGCACAAAACGTAAAGAGAACATTGTAAACTTAATAACTAACGGCACGCGCCGGATGATTTACCTTGAAAACAAATGTGAGTTGCTGTCGGTAGCGATAACAATGAGAAACAAAAATGTAAGTTAATACCGCATTCGGGATATACATCTAACCAATACAACTAATATTCAAACATGACGTTAATATGATCGTCTTTTACTCTACCACAATCTCTAAATATGAAATGAGTTAAAAAAAGCAAGTGAAAATTCTGTAAACCTATTGAAATATAAAAACCCTCTAAAGTGTTAAAATAGGCACCATAATGAACAATATTATTGCCCCAAATTATTGCCCTATTCATTATGAGCAAACAAACACGTAAGTAATTGGGTAACCTACTATGTGTGTTATAGAATAAATTATGACTGTTGTACACAAAAGAGGAGGTTTAGTGCAAATAATGTAATTGGTGTAAAATATTACCTTGAAGGAGTATGTGTTGTGCTGGTCGAGGCGGGTGACGTTGCAGGGGTTGATGCGGCCGCAGTCGTACTCCATCCAGTCGAACTCGGAGGTGCGGTCCGAGGCGCAGTGCTCAGCGCTGGCAGACGAGCCGGCCCCGCGGAGCGACACGCGCCGGTAGCGCACGAAGTACTTCGTGCTCGACAATCCACCGTCAAACCCAGACTCCCACTTTAGTGTCACGTACGTCGGCCCCACTTTCTGACTCTCCAACAACCGAGGCGTCTCCGGGGCGCCTTTCGGTTGTAACTTTATCTGAGGGCGTATGCTCCCTAGCGAGTTCTTCACTTTGCAGTAATAGTCCCCGTAGTCCTGAGGCTTTACAGTCTTTATTTTAAGAACACTGCGGTATGAATCGTTGTTGTCTGTTGTCGTATTTATTTCATAGTGGCCGTCTGAAGACATCTGCAGTGGGGCAGTGTTCGATCCATAAAACCATTGAAACTCAGGTTTGGGGTAAGCTTGGACTATACATAATATTTCAGCAGTTTCCATAACATCGTAGGCGACTTTATTATGTTGCCGAATAGATATGGGTTCGTCTGAAACAATAAAGTATGTATGTAGCGATGAAATTAAATACCTAATATTTTCTTTCTATACATTTCTTTACACAAAGGTATTTCTTTATAAAGCTAATAGAATTAAGAAGTAAAGAAAATATTTTAATTAGGTCTTTTGAATAACATGCTTTCTTTTATAATATTTTACTAATTAATGTTCTCATTAAAGCATTTAACTATATACCGTTAAAGTTATTCAAAGTTAAAGTTATTTTATACTCACGTTCTATTCGAAGATGCATCGTAGACTCAACTTTTTTGACCTCGTTCTCGAAAGCGCAGGAATAAATACCTCTATCGTCCGGCAACAGGTCATTAGTATTCGGCCTCGCCTTGCCGTTAAATTTAAGGGTACTTTGAACAGTGTAAACGGCATTTCTGCTCTCGGTAATATCAGTTTTGACTTCGTATAAATTAGTATCAGCTTTAATCTCCGTATTGTCTTTGAACCATTTAACATTTGGTCGCGGTTTGCCGAGAGCACTGCAAGTGACCGTGAAGTCTTGCTCTCCCGAGCGTTTCGTCATGTGTGTTTGCAATTTGGTTTGGAAACGAGGCGGCTGGTGAACTTCTAGTGTGACGGAAGCGAGCTCGCCGTGACCTAATTCGTTTGTAGCCTGACAATGGTAAACACCTTCACTACCAAGGTGTGCACTAGGTATAGAATATTGATTTCCTGTTGCTAATACTGCAGGCTTTACGTCTGGACTAGATTCCATGTCCCGGAACCATCGATATTGCGGCGCAGGCCAGCCAGGTGGCTTCGCGCTGCAAGTAAGAGTGACTCCGGCACCTTCTTGGGCCACTGGCCTGTCAGGACTAATGTACGCACGACCGGGTTTGTGTCGCACAAGCACAGCCACTGATGCGCTGTTCGATCGCTCTGTACGTTTCCCATTAGTGGATGATATGACATTTACAGCTTTACAAACATAAGTTCCAGCCATATCGGCATTTACTCTTGATAAAGTGAGAGTGTTACCACTCTGATGGAACTCAGGTTTTCCTTCCATCGTCCATTCAATAGACGTTGGTTCAGGGTTAGCAGAAACTTCACATCGAATTTCAACATTTCCGCCTTCCTCTGCTTCATAAGTCTTGGACTCAACTGTTACACTAGGAGGGAAAAGTACATCTAGGTACATTTCTTTCTCTCCAGGTCGGCCCAAGCCGTTGTCAGCGCTGCACGTATATTTTCCCGCGTCCTGCACTGTAACTCCTTGAATCGTGTGTGTGAAAGAATTTGAGATATATTTGCCGTCTCGAGTCCATCTCACAGTGCTTACTTTAGGCTTGGCATCTACTTTGCATTCCATCGTCGCAACACCGTCTATTTCTACTCGCAAAGGATTTTCAGGAGCAACTTCTACCCGAGGAAAATCTAAAACAATGATAAAATGTTGTTAAACAAAACTAGAATACCGAGAACATTCGCAACATTTCTCAATTGGTAACCGAACAAAACCGGAATGAATATTTTCATCTCACTTGTTGTGTGTATTACCGCCGCCTGTATTAATACTCAACATTGTACAAAGGAAGCGGATGTGCTGGTCCGATTAGCTATTCGAAGCATACCAATAATAAATTTGTTTACAGAATCTGTCGGAATTAAAACATGCACTGGCGCGCATTCACGATGCGTGTGCTTCTTCTGGTGAAAGATGTTGCTTATTCAGGTCACTTCATAATAAACAGAATCCAGATGCCGATGCTTATGCGAGATGCGTGCATCAAACCGTTTTATCGTTCCTTCTCAACTTTTTAATTCAATTAGGTACCTAACCCAATTCTCGAACATTGATCGCAGACATGTGGTTACAGATACAGCTTAAAATACCGAGTCAATAAAATTGCAGCGCGAGGTCAATGAAACGGTAACATTTTGGCTTAAAGATCACAACAATTATGTCATGCCCAGTATTGGAATTGTGCCCGGCATATAACTGTAGGCTGGTTCCGGTCCCAACCCATCTCGTTATTAGGTCCGATACAATGTCCATCATGGTTCCTAATAATATCAGTGAACACGAGAGATTCAGTTATTTCTCTTTACAATTTAGATTTATTTGCACTTCCAATCCCCAGAAAGTATTTATAAACTTTAATAAAAATAAATACTGATTTTGTAGCGACGGTTTTGTCAGCGTTGAATGCTAAGCACAGGAAATACAGGAATTTTAATGAGATAAGACTAGGAGCTTCTTTTTGAAATCCTTCGAGTCGGCAAGAGACAAAGCGCTGGTTTTTACAGTTATAATATTTCTGTGTAAAAGCTGTGACTTAAACCGTGTTGAATGAAATGCGAGGTAATTATAAAACCTTTTTGCTGTGTATTCAATGCTTGTTAAAAGTAGTTACGACTGACTTATGTTCGCTTCTTTCCTTATTTTGTCGAATAAAATATTAACCTTTTATGTAATATCCACCTACTATTACATTAGTGTAATCCCTTTTAAATAATTGTTGAGCAAGCACAACTCAAGCAAAGTTTCCGTACGCTGGACAAGTTCACGTGGCAAACTTTCGATTGCGGGATTTGTCTTAACGTGTGGGCTCGCCTAAACCAACTAGAACAACTATCGATGCAACTTGTTCGGACATAGCTATCAGACAAATAGATAAAACAGACTCGGAATTAGTCTAACAAAAGTTCGTATATTTTTCATGAACGTTTCTGTAAGCAATTTGGCCAAACGAAAGCAAAATAAAAGGTCGCAACTACGGTCAAAGCCGTAACAAACATACCTAAGGTTCAAAACAACTGGCGCATAATGATTTTGTAGTTATGAGGGAAGCTTTTATGGAAACAGAGTTACACTTTAGTAAAAAACTAGAAACTAAAGCTGGGGTTTTCCTCTATTGACTCAATGAATAGAGAATCTAATAATTTTATCATAGTAGGTATGACCCAAGGATTCCCAATAAGTCTGCCCATTATTTTGTTTTATTTTTAAAGAGAAGTTACTCATTTACATTCGATAGATTTCAATTAAGTTGAGTAAAAAAATGGGCTAAAAACTTAGTGCAGCATTGTGACCGTGTGTGTAGTGCTTGAATCGTTTTACTTAATGTCACATACAATCGTAGTACCAAAGCATCAAGTATATTAGAAGTATTTATAGAGGGCCATGTAAATAGTAGCGCACAAGATTCCATTCCCGAGGTAGTGGAAGCAAGTTTAGGTCATTGAGGTTATTTGCCGAGAGCTTTTGCGTTTCCTTGATGGCCGCTGGCTTCGCTCAGGGATTCGTATGCCCGAGATGTCTACATTTGAACACGCGAAAGGAGTTCGTACAAACACTATCTACGACCGCTTCTTTACATTCGACGTACCACCTTTATGTAGCAGTTTTAAAACTACCGACCACCTATAAAATCCTGGCTAAAGTTAGCCATTCCACTTTGGATAACAGACTTTTTAAGACCTGTTAAGTAGTGCTCTACTAACTCTCAAGTCTGGGTAATAAAAGTTATTGCATAAAAAACAAGCTATTAAAATATATTAGGCTCTGTATCTATTACAAACACAAAGGAATTTCACGAAAGATGTTGGTCGACTTGAAGAAAACATCAAAGTTTTACGACCAGCAAATCATCAAAGATTTATTGTACGAAAATAAGTTTTTACTACGAAGGAACCCACTTCGGGGATATAAAACGCAATGCTTTAATTGAAATTGGAGGATAGAGATTCATTATTGTATAGTATACAGAAGTTTTCCATGAGTCAGCTTCCTCGCAAATTGATACATAAAGAATAATTTGTTTTGTAAAAATGGATAAACCAACCGAAAACACTGTAAAATATCTTCTTGTTTGTTGACTGCCACGAGTACGAATTTCCGAAATTAAAACTGAACATTTCTGATGAGATAGGTAATTCACTTACAAAAAAATGCTTATTTCGCCTTGTTGTTTTTTTATTTTTCATCGAATAAAAACCTTCTTATAAATAAGATGATACCTACGCAAATACAACCCCTGGAAAATATCCACTGGATGTAAATACAAACAAGTTATTGTTTGTCACTTGTTTTGCAAATCCGAGACACCCTTAGCCAAATTCCTGAATAGGTTTACTCGGAGCGTGAAAAGAATTGGATGACGTAACTGCCTTAAATATAACACTACATATAAACGAACAAATAACTAAATCTACGTGCGTACACGTGATAAATGAAGTAGTTGTTTACAATTTGTGGTCAGAATCCACAATTATGTATGAGGAGGATACATTCCTAATATTGTTTTATGTAATAGCGTAGCAAACAAACATGCCATATCGCCCACTGGTTTGTGGTCACTGCCTGTTACATATCATAGTTAATTCCCAAAGTTATGCAAGTGCGTTGCCGCACTAGAGACAAAGTCTAATCGTCCAGTGTACCAGTACCATAACATAGTAATTGTTGCAGAAATGTGTACAGGGTGGTAGCACTTTCCTAAACTACCTTTCACAAAGAGCTCTATTATTACTTTCGTTACTATAAAGTTGCTTTCACGTTCGCATTTTCGGTAAGTTAAGACTTTGGTCTACTGTCAAATAGCGTGCTATATTCAAAGCTTGGTTAGAGAATGATTTAGTATAATCCCTCAGGGTTATATATCAACGTAAAGTAGTGGTAATGTAACCGGTTATTCAAGTAACGGGTGACCACTATGGATGTGCCCAATCACACACCGGGGACAGACGCTCGCAGTGCGGATTCCGAACGTGATAAATTGCATCGATATTGATTTCAGTCTGTACTGTGATGTCTTCATGACGCTCGCTACTAGCTTTGGCTTTGCATGGAATATCAGGAATATTCGTGTCTGTTTCCGTAATTAATGGTTGGTTTAAAAAGTTTCATTTCCTGTAAATTTCGATGATAAAAGACCTCTAAATTGCTTTAAACGACTTAAGGGAGAAGAGCGTTAAAATGATATAGTGAGTGTTGGGTTTAAGAATGTCATAATGCAATGTTATAATTTAACGGTTTCGAGGCGACTTCCACCGTCCACCATTGCTCCTTCCCGGGTTGACTTTTACAATTCGCGTGAGAATTAATGCAGCTGATAGATAAAAAACGTTTACCTTTCATTTCAACAGTAAACGACATCCTGGTAATTGTTGATGTGTTCATATTGCACCGTTCTTGGAAGTTAATTATTAAGTGCTTAGATACCAACATTTTTCTATACACAAACGTCGCATTTTCTCTGTTATTTATAAAACGTACATATAAATGTATAATGAAAACCGCTTTCTTCGAAATAAACTAATGCTGACAATTACTAAGAAGATAAATTGCAGTGCAATGTGGATACAAATAAAATTAAGTACTGTTCGTAAAAAACTTGCGTTTTTACTTAAGAATAAAATCGTCAATTTTTCTTTTAAAATGTTCGTAATAGTCAGAAGAAGGTTTTTAAAGGAAATAAAAGAAGAAAATTTAGAAAGGTCGCGCGTTAAATAGGATAATTTGGGACGAATGAAAACGTTTTTTTACAGGGTTTTCTTTGCAAACAAAATTGAAATTTGGGCAACAATCGCTTTTAGGTCAAGAAGTCTTATAGTAACAAAGTACTTACAATTGACGCTGAGATCGACTGAGGCGTCGAGCTGTTGGCCCTCGGACATGGCTCGGTTCCACACCACACATCGGAACACGGCGCCGTCATCTTCCCTGGTCGGCATGAGCGTCAGAGTCGCCACGGTCGGCTCCGAACGGGTCTTGGCGTGCGCTATCGTCGCATCCAAGGGGTAGGTAGAACCCTCACGGTACCACCTAAAAATTAAATCCATTAGTGCTTGGAAAGATTAATGCTAAACTAAACTATATGTAAGTCTATTGTCAAATAACTAGATTCGTTATTGTTACACATGCAAGGTTGATTGCCTAGGATACTTCATTGCTGAATCAAGAGTGTGAGTGAATTTACATTAGTCGCGAACCCTTCGGTATTGGGTAAGATAATGTTTATTGCTTTTCCCATTGAAACACAGCAGTAATCTATTTTCTGTTTGAACCACTGAGCCTTGGGGTTGTGGTTTCTCAAAGAGCGATTAACAAAATTCTTCTCTTTGTTGCAAGAGTGTGATAAAATATTCCATTATAAATCCAAGATTACAATATTTCTAATTACCAAACCCATTCACTATTTATCATCCTTATTACGTTTTAAAACTAAAGCTTCAATGTTCTTCAACAAGCTGTTAATGTGAGCCCAAAATGTATAAGTATTTAAAATATCTAATTTTAAATTATGTTTTCATTGAGTATTTTTTTATTATGTAAATTAATTGCGCATTTTGATATTATTTATAGAAAAGTGGACTACTGAAATACGTAATTGTTCTGCAATTATACATTCACATCGGTGAGGGTGGGTAAGTACACACGTACAAAACCTCGCATGTTTATTTTAGAATTTAGATCCCACTCAGAATAGAATTTAAAATTTAAACAGGAAGGTGCCTAAGTTTCATGTTCCACAAACCTTACCGACGTAAAATTTAGTGTGCACACGGCTCTTTTGATTGTGATTTCGTCTAACAGATTTGATGTTTTTAAGTTAGTGTTTCACACTTTATTGTAGGAGTTGATGTAACTTTTCTAGTTATCCTTTCGTTGAGACTCGGGTCCTCGGTGCCACGACAGGGATGGTCGGTCCGTAACAAAGCCACAACTTTTTGGTGAGTTAGGACAAGAATGGGTACCTCGCAGGTGCAAGCTATGAACTTTGAGCGGTACACCAAAATTCCTGATTAGATTTTAATTAAAATAAAACTTGCGCTACTTTTTGCTCGTACACGTGGAAGCGAGCTTTATCAGACAACAGGTAATAAAGTTGAAAAAGGTTTTCGTATTTATATATTAATTAATATTACAGCAGGTAAACAGACCTTTTTACTTTGACTAAAGTTAGTTATTCCCTTGTTGAGTAAACTTTTTATACTTGTTAGGTACTTACATGTTTAGATATCTAGTAGGTATAATATTATGTATCATTTCAGTAAATGGTGACTGAATTGTTCCAAATACTTTATTTTGGTTACTACGCACAAATACTTTACACAATTTTGATACGATGTCAAAAAGAAAATGATGACTACTGAGAGGAAGATATTATATTTCGATACTAAAATTGTGTTTTATATTATCAGCAGTTAATTTGTGCCCAATTCATTTCAATTCATTATGTCAGTCCAATAGGTATGACTTTAAAAGTCAAAATATCCACCAACAACGAATGATACCACTGAAAGTTATCCGACGCTCACAGCGCCTCATAGTTCATGTATCCGGGACACATATCCGGTTAAACGTAGTACCTCGTATACTGAGTTTTTGTGACGTGTATCCAGAACACCTAGTTTCATCCGGCCGAGATGCCGACCTTTTTATGCAAACTATAGTGCGGGTTCCGCGACAACGACGTAGCGGCCTCATATGACATAATTTTCGAATATCCCCGCAAACCCTGGCTCAGTGCAACGCTTCCATTTCATTATTTGTACCGGCCGTAATATGTGTGGCAGCAACGGTCATTTGGACAACCGGCTGGCCGGTCCCGTACCCTGCCTTTCCTCCCCGACTCTAATTGAATCCGAGTCACTGCCTACATGAAATTTATCACCACATTTATCAGCTTTTTATCTTCCCCGTACGCCGTTCTTAATGCGTTAGGTAAAAGCCAATTACGGTTTGGTACGAAAACGTACAAAGTGGAGTGGAGGATTAGTACCACCGACCACTTGTATAGAGCTGGCTCAAGTTTTCAGCGGTTTGTACAAATCAGACACAAGAGTGCTGTCGTGAAACACGATACTCGTGTTAAATTACTGAGAATAAACTCAGCCAGGAGGAACACATTTTCATGGTTTTCAAGAAATTGGCAAATATAAACTTAAATAATGAAAACTCGTAGAGTATTAAAGAACCTACTTACATAGCATTAATACGGTAGGTATTACGGAACTACCATTAATTGTTTTTATTTCTCTAAGGGTTTAGCAGTATGTCAAATTAATTATTTCACACCGTGAACGGCTTTCGATGTCTCCCGAACGTATTCATAATTAAAGTTAGACGTGGGTACATTACGTGTGAAGCCAGCTGTAATGAACTTAGCTGTTCGCTCCGATAGCGTTCATAGTAGGATTTGCTAGAATTAAATTGTGTGGCTAGAGCTTATCTCGGAGTACTAACTTAAGACTTATTTAAAGATACATCAAATATTCACGTGAGGCTCAACTTTGTACAATTTTACAGTGACACACACGCGTGAACAGGTAGGTAATTATAATTACACGTTTCATTTGTAACTTTACGCTTACATCACAGCAAAGTTTTAAAACTGTTACACCTACATATCAACAGGAGCTTCAGACAGACTTAGGCACACACTTAATTTAACTTATGTTGTTTTTCAACATTATTACTTACTTACATATTATAATTTTGTAGAAAAGTAATTTCGAAGGTTTTCGAAGTTAAATATGAATTGGTTTTGCCGAAATGCTTTACGTAGAGCTTTCATTTATCACCGGAGTTAACGAAAAGTTGATAAAAAACTCACAGAAGTTGTTAACATACCGTAAAGTTATGACCATAAGGGAAAATCTTAATACCCGCATCCGCGATAGAAATCGTTTTACACATCTTTTTATATTCTCGTTAGTATAGTAACAGACAACCTCATTTTACTGTCGAAATCTAATATAAATAACAGTGTAATTGTGTCATGTGTCGGGTCGTGCCTAGGTGTACGAGATATCATGCAAGTTATGATCTAAACGTGACTGGCATAACGAGACATTTGCTAAGGTAATCTTACTTGATGGTAGGTTCGGGCGAGCCCCCGGAGGACGAGCAGGAGAGGTTGAGTTCCCTGCCCTCCTGCGACTGGGCGTGCGAGCCCGGGGACAGCACGGGCGCGCGCGGGCTCGTCAGCACGGTGAGCGCGTGGCCCTGCGCGTGCAGCGTGCGCCCCGACCCGCCAGCCTTCACGCGGCACTCGAACCGCCCGTTGTCTCGCTCGTACGACACATTCGACACCATCAGGTCGAAACGACCCTCCGTCGGCGCATACGAGATCCTGCAACAAAATACACACCTTTTAATCCAAAGATCATATTCCTCCAATCACTAATGGATTTGCTCATTACTGTGATATAATCCTGCACGATCGTACTGAAAACAATAGGCTGTATCAATGCTCCCCTGAGATCTTTACGTTCAAGCAACGAGTATGTCATATCCTTCAGACTGCTTGCAGAATATTTGTATAGGTACCTAAGCCTTTCCTGAATAGACACACACATTCACACTAAATGCATTTGAATATGTGGTGTAGCCTTGTAGGTCCCAATGATATTTAATCTTCCGTTTTGTTTGTAGTTTGTGGTTGAATTTAAAAACTGTTTTCATAAGGAAAAGCTGTTTTAAGACCTAAGCCGTGACGTACAACGTTTGAAAGGATGGTTAATGCTAAACTTGTGTATGTGTGTACCTTAGTACAGAAATGACACAAAGGCATTTTAAGTAATTCCCTCTTAGTGGTGACAAGGCCCGGCGCGTTCCTACAACCTTAATATTATTGTGGTTGGTGTCGGGGCGTTCAGAAAGATTTCCTGCTTTGCCTTATTAAGGGATGACAACGCTGACAACTACAATATTCCATTTGCATTATTAGTACGTATTACGAATGGTAATTTTGCTTTGTTCAAAAGATATTTTTCTTAAGCTCGCTCTAGCTCAAAAATTTATAAAATTATTGAGGTCAGTTTATTCAGGTGCTTAAAAAGTGAACATTGTATTTTTAAGGCCGTAAAAAAGTGTAGGTATTTATATTGATAACAAACGGCTGTATAAAATAGTGACGTAACAACTGTTAATGTATACCATTACGGTAGTGTAAAAAGCGCGAAGATCTCTAATTACCATGCATAATAAATACTATTGAACAAACATCCAGCTGATTGTAACGTAAACACAAATAATCCTTGTTTTTCCAGCGAATAAGCTTACACATTTTCTTATAAGTAGCAAAGACAAACCACATAGCGATTACAGTGCCATAAATCATATTTTTGTCGAAGAAAAGCTCATAAAGTTATATTCCGTGGATTCGGAAGCAAGTTCATCAATAAGAAATAAAGTAGGCAATCCATAAAAAGGATGAGCTTTTAATGAAAATTGCTTTTGTTCGAAACTCGTGATGTTAGGACAGGAGAGATAACGATATTCCCAAATTATAAATGTCATCGGTTTCATATAGCTGACGGCTTTACAGACGTTTTAATGAATTTAATTGTTGTGTAAAGAAACATTAATGCAGATGATAATATGCATATAAAATCACATGATAATGCAGCTTTATTAAATGTAAATAAAAAACTTTTTACAAAAAAACAAAACCGACTTCGCAAAAATACACTGAAAGGGATAAAATAAAACTTTTCACATGGCTCTAGAAGTCGGTGTCTGCAGGTCTGTTGACTGTGTTTATTTTGCCACCGACTTCTAGAGCCATGTGAAAAGTTTTATTTTATCCCTTTCAGTGTATTTTTGTGAAGTCGGTTT
>NWSH02000008.1:10844389-10856154 GCA_002382865.2 Heliothis virescens | reverse complement strand
ATAAAATAAAAAACTTTTTACAAAAAAACAAAACCGACTTTACAAAAAAAAACACTGAAAGGGATAAAATAAAACTTTTCACATGGCTCTAGAAGTCGGTGTCTGCAGGTCTGTTGACTGTGTTTATTTTGCCACCGACTTCTAGAGCCATGTGAAAAGTTTTATTTTATCCCTTTCAGTGTTTTTTTGTGAAGTCGGTTTTGTTTTTTTGTAAAAAGTTTTTTATTTTATGCTTTTCAGTTTTCGGGTCTAAAACTATAATATCTTTAATACCCATGACCCATACCCACCCACAGTGACAGTCGGTCCTGTAATAGTATCATCGACATAGAAAAGCGTATGAAATTTGAAGAGTTGCCCTCGATTTCTCAGGGTTTCCACCATCAGATCCTGACCTGGTGACAATGGGACCCAACTGCGAGTATACTCTTTCATATAAAGAAATAATTTTCCAAATCGGTCCAGGCGTCTTCGAGAAATCGAGTAACAAAGACAAAAAAAAATAAAAAAAAACATAAAAAAAAAATCCTCCTTTTTTTTGAAGTCGGTTAAAAAGGATGAAAATAATGCAGCAACATGATAATCGGATATTCTTTTGTACTTAAGGAGTAATGGACGCTGTTTTGAACTCATATTATTTCTCTTGTTAACGTTTAAAACATTCAATTCATTCATGACTCTAACTTTATATTCTTATTTTGACGAAGACCATCCGAAAATGAAATGTGGACACAGGTAGATTTTATTTTTATTTGTATCTTGCTAGTTATTTTTATAATTAACAAGCTGCCCGCCCTCGCTTCGCTTCCCGGAAAGCTCCCGATCGTCGTTAGTTTGTACAAAACATAAACTTACTGTACACTAAAACCTTCCTGAAGAATTGTTCTATCTATTGTTGAAAACCGAATGAAAATCCGTTCAGTACTTTTCGAGTAAATCGCGAACAGACAGACAGACAAACGCGGCGGGGGACTTTGTTTTGTAATAAGTATAGATATAGATTTGCAAAATAGGTCACATTGTCCTGCATATAATATGCTAGCTTAGATTTTGGCGGAATGAAAAACATTTTTATTAAAACTGTTTGTCCGTTCCTACTTATTTGGCACATTATACCGGCTGACTGAAATGAAAAGGCAAAGTTTAAAGATTTAGATTAAGATTAGAACCTTACAATTTGTGCGCTATAGTTTTATGTTTGTATGTTAACGTTACAACAAAGAGTATGTACCTAATAATTATTTAGATCCTAAACTTGATTCAAACTGCAATCTTTTGTTATATAGTGTTGTATATTCTTTGCCAGATTAAAAAAAATGTAACGTTCGTATAAAACTAGAAGCTGATTTATGTATTTTTCCAAGTTGGCGGCTCGGACATTGTGCCTACGTTCCTTTTCACACTGAAAAACCTAACAACACATAGAGTTTCGTTTATCCTGTCTGGAATTCGATACCACTTTGTTTTTTTTTATTCTTCGCAAAATTGTAGGTGTGTATTCTCCCGAGCCGACTAAATGTACATGAAGATATGTTTTAACGCTCGTGGGATCCTTCCAATGTACAGTTTAAAGGTTGTCGCCTGCCATCATGTACACTCGAAAAGAAAGATATTTAGACGTTGAATTTATCTTCTTCGTTTTAGGCGATGTCGCGTCGTATTCAATGTCCCCACTCGTGCATGAAATTACGTAAATGTATTTCTCTTATTCTGGTTTCAGATCTCTCACTTTTATTTTATCACAACTATAAATTTCACCTAAACTTGATTGGTTACATAAATAAACTAATTTAATGAGTTGGAAGGAGCTTTTGAATATTTCTACCTGCTTAGTTACGGCACGATCATATTTAATAAAAGTTATAATACTTGTTAGATAAGTTTTAATCCCCAATAATTTACTTATTTCGTAAAGTTGTGGCGGCATTATTTCGACCCAACTGCGTGTTTAGCACGCAAACTCTTTGTACTTTTTCATGAATATTAATTACTTAGTACCTAAGGGTTGGCAGATGTCCAATATTTACCCGAGAGATCGGTACTTATTTGAATATCTTGTTGGGTTAGAAAATAAAAAGCCTTTCGAAGGAGCATGACATGTCCAACAGAGGTCGTAACATCATAACTAACTACTAGCCAAGCGCGTAACTAAAATTTGCATCTTGACACATTTAACCTCCAACCCAGGCCTGAATATACAAAAATCTACTAAAGCCGTTTACTTTCGAGGTAACATAATGTTGTGTGTACAAACCCAAACAATGTGTGTTTGGAATACAAGTAAGATACCTACGGTTTGTTTTTGCGAGCCTTAGCGTGAAGAAAATTGAATTTATTATTGTTTGTAAAGACTGTAAAAAATATTGAAGAACATTGTCGGAAGGTGGTATTGAACTTACTGGTAATTAGTCTCGAGCGGTATGTTGCCGATGGCGACGTTGTCGTGGCCGCTGGCGGTGCTCCTCACCCAGTAGTAGGTGAGGGACTCGCCGGCGAGCGGCTCCAGGGCGAAGCGACACTGCATGGTGACGTCATCGCCCTCCCGAGCGTCGTGCTGCTCATCCTCACCTCGCACCGAGCACCACGCTGAAACAATTCAGAATAAATGTAAGAAATCAATCTACACTAATATTATAAAGCTGAAGTGTTCATTTGTTTGGTTGAACGCGTTAATCTCAGGAACTACTGGTCCGATTTGAAAAATATGTCAGTGTTAGATAGCTTATTTATCGAGGAAGGCTATAGGCTGTTTATCTGGGTTCGCGCAGTAGTTCACACGGGAAAGTGGATGAAACCGCCGGCAGAAGCTAGTCGTCATATATTCACGAAACGAGCTGCCCCAGTGCCACAAGTAATGTATAGATCTATGCGTATGCGTATCTCTGTAACAGTTTTTTAAAAGGCTGCAATCTTGTGTATATCGTCTTTTAAATTTACTGTTCGTCGGTCTGGAAAGATAGCATAAGCCGCCTTGGTATCTTTCATATAAGAAAATTTAAAATGTTTTAAAATAAAAGCGACGCATGAAAGTCACAAAGACACACTGACTACGGACGGAGCACCTGAGAAAACTTTCAAACGTTTTAACATTTTATAACACATTAGGCCTTATCTAAACGATCATTATGCATAGGACCTTAACATAATACAGCGCCATTAAGATGAAAGAAAAGGCCTTGGAAAATAAATGAAGCTTTCGAGAATGTGTTAGTTTTCTAAGTAATGATAATAAGTAGGTAATGCACCTCAATAGGTTTTAAGGAATCCCTTTCGATTTCTTGTAACTTAAAGAAAAAACAAGCAGTGTTTGTTCAGAGTGATTCAGTGGAGTGATTGCACAATACAATATTACATACATATAAATCAAAAGTAAGAAGTTCCAAAATTTGCACGCAAATACGCTGTTTATATTAAAGTCTACGAGAATGCAATCTTCCAACAGAATGTATAATAATATGACTAAGAAAACTGTCCAACTTATGTGAGATGTCATTTTCTTATTTACGATGGAAAGTGTACGTGAAAATATAAAGTATGACTACGCCACATATTGAGACGGCGCGGGCGTCGAATTGGAAAATTATTAATCATCGTAAAGGATGCTAAGTTACGACTCACGCTTTACATAGACTTTGTTAAAGAGATTTCAAAACACAAGCGATGACAAATGTACGACACAACGTAATATATTTTTGAGAGTTAATTTTCATAGTAGCTAGATCTCTTTGTACCGCGGCCTGGCCCGTGTCCCGTCTCTCAATTATTCAGTAAACCAATTATATCTTGCGGTGAACACAGCAAAATTCACAAAACGTTCCAGGAATACCACGTACAACTTTAATAGAAATTGAAAACAATAAATTAAACCTCTAGCAGAAACTCAAGTTAGTTCGAATGGTACAAAACTTCAGACCCACATCCATAGCTGACTGTAGACGTTGAAATTATCAACAGGAATTTATTTATAATATTTCATTTTAAAATATTTTTCTTAAATAATCTTCTACCCGACAGTTTCTACCCGAAGGTAAAATATCTACTTCTCAAAATAGTTTAATAGTATCTATCAAAACAGTACAGAATAAAAAAGTCATAAAAAACATTCTACGGTAAAGTAAGTTCCAAAAGAAACTTATTATGTAGTAGTAAAAATATAACAACTTATCGACTTTGATTGATTCACTATCAAAACTTTTGTCTGAAGTAGAGGTAAACAGATTCCTTATAAATGAATAAATAGATTGTATAATGAACAGTTTCGCCACGTTTTTTGCTACTACGCATGCAGTTACTCATCTCGAACTCGATACATTGAAATCGAGTTCTCGGAAATACATTCTAATCGATGATTCTCGGTATGAATGAACCAAATGTCAGAGGTGAAATTTCTACGTCAACGCATTCGTCAACGTCATTGACACGTTTCGATTTTAAGCAATATTATTTATATCATTTTTGAACCCTAATATGAAATATTTCTGTACCATAGAATTTTGTCACCATTTGTATAAATATTCCGCCATAAAATCGACGCACATATTTCGAAAATTACAATGACTTAACGTATTTTTTTCTCACACTGGTTTCTCTTTTTCTATCACCACAACAGGATTGATGCTATCTCACTCGCTCTTATAATAAAACGCTTGATGTGCTGTCTTTTTCACCCGTACATCTAAACGGTTTTAGCTAGGGTTGTCTGAATTATTTTCATATATTATATTTATTTCTAAAACAAACTTCATGACTGATATTAACGTTGAAAAGACTAAGTGGACTACAAGTTATCTGAAAATTAATGGTTTATGTCCTAAAAAATGAATAATGATTTATTTTGTTCATGACAAAATCAGGTAAAAGAGAGTTTCTCTGAGCAAAACGAAACGTATGTAGCTAATATATAATGACTCATATTTTCCATGTTTTCTTAGAAATGATAATGTCAGGTAAGTATTTTGGCGTCCTTAGTCCGACACCCATTCGTAGAAGCAGCAACGGCAGAGGCGCGGGCGCAGCGGCGGCGCTGGCGGGGCGGTCAATGACACGAGGTCGCGTGCGCCTGCGCAGCCTGCCGGCTACCGGAGCTTCGAACCGGAGCCACTAGACCCTAACACGCGCTCCACACTACCCACATTATCACCTTCATGTTACTACTACGTAAACGAACTTATAATTAACATAGCTTACTCGGGCAACGGTAAACTAATGACTAAAATAGATCTCGACGTTGTACGCACAGAGTGTCTCTTGCACGTAAGCAAAAGGTGAAATGATAAGGAATCCCCCTCAAACACAATGGAATTTAGCAACCTTGTATATTGCGTAACATCATGATTACATTACCTACATGGTGAATAAATGAACGTGAAAATAAAATACAAAAGCCATATAAAATGTGTTGGCTAAACGGCTAATATACATGTATTAGCCGTATTACAAGCAAATAGGATTTGCGAATAAAAGATACGATGTTATTCATCCTTGCTCAAAGCAACAAGTTCGTTATAACATTATTAGGTATTGTTATATTATGTATCTTGGAGGCGTCTTCGGTAGCGGGAAAAATTAACGCCTATTCTCGTTACTAATGCAGTATTGAAAATAATAAAAATATACCTTATTTTTCTTCTAAATCTCTTGGGAATACAACAAGGAGTAAGTTTTTTTTTTCTAGTCTAAGGTAAGACTTTAGTTCGTAAGTTCAAGAAATAGAAACCAATTAGCATTTTATTACTGAATTTCAGTAGGTAGGTACCTCCCCAATTTTGACACTTTGATTTGAAATTGCAAAAGTTTGAAATTACGAGCTTCGGTCTCTACAATTCACGAGGTCGAAATGTTTAGTCTACTCACACAAAGAGAATGTTCACGTATTAATGTTTCCTGAAAAACCCTGGTTTCCTACTTGACCCTTTCCTTAATTGAGTTTACATTAAAGCGAGGCCTAGTTTTAATTCACTTGGTGTGCCAAGAAGCCGGTAAGTAATACATGGCGTATTTCATCGGGCCCCTTCAGGTAGCGACGGAAAATTAAATAGGTATTAACGAGCCTTGCTTTATTAATAATTTAATTCTCAAGCCCTTTGTCCCAACACGATGCGCTTTGCATAATATTCGCAGCGAATACCAATAATAATTTAAAATAAATCATGACATGTTTTTATTTTATAAATATTGATATGTTGAACACATAACAGTTATTCACATGTAACACGCATCTTGCATAATATTTACATACCCAAACTAAATTACAATAACAAACCGCGTTAGAGAATAAACTCTATTGCGCTGAAGAAATTATTCACAGCAATTCTTTCCACTATTGTACAATGTATGATATATGAGAACAAATCGTGAAATAATTACACAAGTTTATTGCAATCGCAATTTATGTAATTAATAGCTTTTACCTAGATGTTAAAATGACCCAGTGCTCCTGATATTATTTTCCCATACGAGGAAACAATTTCTCACAAGAAAAAAAGCATTTGCAAACACGAAATGAGCCTTTATTTTTTAAAGAAACAAAAATTGTTAATGAGCTGAAATAACGAGGTTTTTTTTCAAACTATTATCATCTTTGATGCTACGACATAATGGCCAAGTTTCTTTGTAGTACGAAGGAGGTAGTAGGTAATTTAAAGATGATTAATGTTTATGATTGGTATAATTATTTTCACCCCAATTAAAGGTGCTCGTTTGAGTGGTGGCTGAAGATGGGGCATGGTCTGGCCCTCCCAGACGACCCGCGCGCGTTTAATTTGTGCGCACCTTCATCAGTGATGTATGGTTCGGATATATAACAATTTTCCTCCATCCGCTGTTAATAAAATGCAACGTCATTGTATGTATTTTCTGCAGATACTGTTACATACATATTATACAATACTAACGTAATTTTCAACGAAAATTAATATTTTTTCAAGGAATTCCTCATGGACTTTCCAGAGGACATTGAGGAACGTGCTGATACCGGCCAAAGCCACCCCGATGACACCTCGCATAGCGAGCAGGGCCGCAGGAATAAAAGAACTTATGGACTACTATACTATATTTTCGGTCAAAAGTGTCTACTTTTCAAACTTCTCCACATCCACAGCCTGTGGATGTGGAGAAGTTTGAAGTCTGTGGACCACAGGTAACGCGACAACACTTTGTTTCGGCCAATCTATGAGGCACCGAAGTAGTAAACATATTCGTGCGTGCAGTAAGTAAAATGATATGTCATTTTTATTTACACTTTATAGCTTGGTAAGTATTATCTATCAGTAAAAAAAGTAGATAGTACTTAGTTGACCAAAGCTTAAAGAATTCGTAGAATTTTAGTATAACTGTGTTTAATAAAGCTTACGAGCACAGAACATAATTATGATGAGAGTAATATGAAATGCCGTAGAATATTGAACCTGAGTAGGTACTGCAGATACACTTGCATTTCTCATAGTTGAAATGATATGCACATTTAACGCAAAATTCGTCACTGCAATGCGTATATTACCTTTTAATAATTGGTTTTAATCTCATTGAGTACCTACTAGAGTACCTTTCATCCGATATTTTTACGCAATAATTTTTACTCACGAATTTGCAACTTTTAGCCAAAAGCGAAAATTCTGTTCGAATTTTATCGAAATTACAATAATTTTATATTTGCGTTCTTTAGAAGTGGTCCCGAAAGTACATTAAATAATTGTGCCGCCCTGGGCAAGTGCTCTGTCACCGATGTGTTTAACCTTTTGTGTGCTTTTGTGCCGCGTCCCAGGCTTGGCTTTGCGCAATGCAAAATTGCATCGTCTCTACGTATGTTTATCCAACATTAAAATCATACAGGCTCATATTATTTTATATTCATGCGGAGCTCTTCTGTCGTGCGCTATAAAATGGCGCTGAATCGGTTGAGCACCGACTGAACCAAAGCGTCCTTTTTTAACTGTGACGATTTAGCGCTGCCAACTAGTTTGAAACGTAACTAGAGTTTAGTCAGCTTTTCCACCGACAGATAGACAAGTCAAATATCAATGCAGCACAAACTCCATTTTTTACGTGTAGCAGAAGTTGGAGTTTTGGCTTTGACTAAAATGTTGGACTAACCCGACGAGAATATCTCATAGATACCGTCCTTTGATCGTCGTTTCATTCATATCCTGATGGTAAAAGTTTGCATACGCAGGTAAAAAGCAATGAATTTTCCTTAAATTAAAATCGATGCATATAAGCACATCAGTACGTCAATTATACATAAATCAGACATACAACTTTATTATAATAATCGAACGAAAGCTACTCTTTTTTTTATATCCATCCATCTATCACTAAAATATTTAAACGTATACTTATGTATATTTATGGATACTTTATTGCCGCATAGCTATAGTTAATAGTTATACTCCAACGACTACATTAAATTATTAATATCTTATTAGTAGGCATGTTAATTCACAATAACAGTGTATTACAAAGCTATTGTTACTTAAAAGACTTGTTAAAATATATCTAGACTTAGTGTAGGTACTCGCTCCATCGTAGCGTACTTCACAGTTCACCGTATTAATATTTTCAATGAAATTTTCTATCCTTCTGTACCTGTGTATATAGGGAACTAATAAAAGGATCTCTGTTGTAAAAGGGTTCCGATGACGTCATCCTCCAAAACAAATACTAAACCTCTTTACCTTCAAACCACTTTTGGAGCAAAAGTTACTTTATTTTATGGATTGTTTCATTTGATTCTCATCAGCATGGAAATTTATTCTCGTAATATATTTTGGATAAGTTTAAAATATGCCATTTAAAAAATACGTTGTATAATCTCGTCACATTTGTGAAGCTTTTTCTACGCTTTAGAAATGCATGAAGATTTTTATGAACGGCTCGCCACTTTCCATTACATGGAGATTAGACGTGCAACTTTTTACTGAAACAAACATTTACGTGAACACATTTATTTTTTACGACATTCTGTTGTTCAATCATTGGATCGTGTCAGAGATTTGATCACGTAGTGTAAATACAAATCAGTGTGAGTAGCGAGCTGTCGAAATAGTAAAAGGCAGGAAGGGCGTACCTTCTACTCAGTCACTACGTAATGGTAACAATATTTGCAAGGTCATGTCTATACATTAGCACGTGATGTAGTACCTACCTACCCTCTTTGTCACATTATCGCTGATCTCCGTAAAAGAGAGAAAGATCGATGTTTGTCTAGAGATCTAGCAAATATTTTTCGTTTTATACGTCTATTCCTTATCATCTACCTACGACTGAAAAGAAAATACTCTTATACGCATAATATTTATTTTCAATTTCAAAAAAATATGTTGTGTCTTAAAAATACACGTGCTTACCTACCTAGGTATGGCGATTTCTCAGAAACTGTTGATTTGTGATTTTATTTTTATTAGTCGGGGGAGAGGTTGTGGAGAAAGCTCGTAAAGGTTTCAAACTAATACGAAACTTACCTTTTTTGTGGATACAAAAACAAGATAGGTATTGGATTAATGACTCCTACACATTTGAGAAAGAATAAATAAATAAATCTTTTGATTAAGCTGATAAAGATTAACGTAATTGTTATAATTTACCTCCGTAGAAACAGAAAGGCGACCGATGACGTCAAAAATACGACTTTACTGAATGGTTCCATATTTATTACAAATTGTTTCGGAAGTCGATGACAAAAATAAATCAAACTTCTCGATAGGTTTTTGTTTGTCAGTTGTTTTGTTCAGTCGGTGCTGGCGCTTGAATAAATCTTTCACGTGTTTGTGAAGAAATCACAACATTAGCACATTTACTTACATCACACGCAGCAACTCTTTCAGTCGGCTTCCTCGTCGGCAGGGAAAAGTGAAAATATTGCACTGTACATTGGCATGCTAATGTTTATTAGTTCGTAACTCGCCACTGGGCGGCCGGAGTTTCATCATTTCCTTATATCAACAACACGTTGCAGTAAGTTTGTTTAAATTGGCCTAACATCTGCACTGGCGTACAAATAAATATTCGGTTTATTATTAGTATTTTTATATACAAATTACTGTAATGCAATCATACATAAGTAGAACTGGGTCAACAAATCCGTACGTGTAATGCCTTACGTGTGCGAGTCGCTGTGTTTTTACTTATGATTTATGGAGCAGCCTTCGTGAACACTGCGTTCTACGCATACCGCTTCAAGTACAAATTACGAAATTCTTATATATATCTACTTAATATATTAATGCGTATCGATTTTTCCAAGGACTTTCATAGCAATTAAGTTCGATGACTCTTGGGGCACAAGGTTATCGTCTTCTTCTGTTGACAAACCGAAAGCTTTTTATGATAATTACGAAATAGATCGACTTTATCATTACTTCTGTCAATATAAATTATAGCTGAAGGGAACGCGTGCGCGTCCCATGATGTTATCTCTGTGACCCATGTGATATAGGTACGCCTGAATCCGGCCATCTCAAGAGAAATTTTACATTACAGATTGTTCAATTATATTATGCATTAGAATTTTCACTATACAAATTTAAATTATTTATTAGTAGGAAAAACAAAGCAAATTTGAATACTTCATTTATTATTTTCAAGAAATCTATACAAAAGTTGTTTACAATTTTAAACTATAAATTTGTGGTAGGCCCAAAATAGTAACTATCCTTCCCCTATTGTATCCATTTATCATAAATACAGCCAGCAATTACTTTAATTATCGAAACGACATTTAAACCACCAGTACTTTGCTTCCAAACGTCTTGAAAACGTATCCTTGTCGGGTCTACAAATAGTTTTATGAATAATGGAAAAATGAATACCTACTCACTGTTGTCTAATCTAGCAACGATGGAAATTGATACCGTTTGATCTACTTCGTCTTTGACAGTGATTGAAAATTATTAAAAGAAAATTTCAAAGCAATTCATAAACAATCCTTCAGTGGAGTTGTCTCAAAGAAACAAAGAAGCTTTAAACTCAGCGTTTCAATCATAATTTTTCATTGAATGTAAACTAAATGCGGGAGTGTTTCAATCTACCCGCGATCCGCAGTATCCGTGGGGCGGTGGATCAATCCATCATTTTCATATTATTTCTATTTATAAATTGAAGCTTCCATTCAAAATATTGTAAGAATTTCCAACTTTGAAAGATGTTGCCAGAAATAAAAAGAACGTTTCAGCGTCGCGTCGCCTGAGTGTCTTAATAAGATATGCACATATAAAAGGGGACATTTTTAATAAAACTTTAGACGTATTAGAATAAATTGCGTGTAGATAAGTACGGTTCGCGATTGTCGGAACGTGTAAGGTAAACGCTGGTAATTTCGACAGTGTCCCAATAGTCGTCAGTTTTTGAATAAATGCCGATTATTTAATTATAGCCATGTCTTACTAAAAGTTTTTAATTGCAATATATTTTTGGTTATATATGGTATAATTACAGTGACAAACCTTAGTCAAAATTGCAATAGCGTCTAAATAATGAGCAATCAAAGTTGAGCACTGATGAATTTTGTATATTTTTGTTAATTCAGGTACTGAATCTGACGCCCGACTTACTACATTAGATGTCTTGTGTTGTCGGTGTAGTGGGCTGTTTTGTTAGTTTGATTATTTGGTGAAGTAGTTTAATTATCAATCTATCGATTTAACCTATAACATTTAGTTATTTTGTTCATTATGATTATTTTATCCCGTGTGACATGTACTGGTACTTGTAGAACCCTGCTTGACCCAGTACTCGTCATTTTTTGTACATTTTTGACGATAACTGGGACA
>NWSH02000008.1:10809650-10840750 GCA_002382865.2 Heliothis virescens | reverse complement strand
AGCTACTCTTCAACATCCACCTCAGAATATTAATATGTAATGACAAAAACGGCAATCAAACGGCGATCATCCCTGTATCTACTCAAGTACAAGTTTTTGGGTATTTTACAAAACATGCGAAAAAACTGCTTGGGCAAATGTGATGGGATAATAGAGGGCTAGGATGGAAAAAACGATGAGACTACAGTACAGTCTACTTATCTTTTCCCTTCTCCCGTAGAACTATAGTCGATGTAATTGCAATAAAACAATAAGGACAATCATGAGCAGCTGAGGGATAAAAAGACCTCGGAGGACTTTAAACTGAGATCACGAGCTCCCCCTGTGTATCCAGCTTCACTGGAATACCCGCCACTCTCGCTCTGCTCGGAGGTGAGGGACATAAGCTTCTCCGTGGAGCACTCGGAATTCGAGTGTTCACTAATCCTCGCTATCCACCATGCAAGATCATCTTTCTATAAGTGTCTGATCAAATTATTTCTGAGGCTAAATAGTGTTGTAATTTCTTTGCCTAGCTTTTTCTGAATTATGTGGGTTCAGCTTCAAGCAGCTGACAGTGCATGCATGACAGTCATGAAGCTTTAGTGTGCTACATGTAACGTCTGCCTATCTGAACTCCAAAAAACCAGTTACCCTGAGCTACCTGTTAGTAGTTCCTGAGCCCTTGGAAAGACTGAATATCAGACTTTCTGGCTTCTGACTACTCAATGATGTCTAAACAACAGTCGGGGCCCACCAATTTAACGTGTCTTCAGGAAAACGAAGGAACTTGTTACGAAAAAAATGTCTCCCATCCATTAGCCGACCGCGTCAAGCGTTGCTTAACTTTATGATCGATTGATTCGTACGGTAGTGGTAAATCGTTTTCTTATATTGATATTTTATTTTATTTAGCAAGTTTGGTTACTTTAGGCACTCTTTTTCAGTTTGAGGAACCGCATTTAGATTTATACAAGTTAAGAACTAAAATATCATGAACCTTATTCGTAAAGAAATAGAGTTCAAATTAGCGTTGAAAGTTGACGAGTAATGGGACATCTTGACGATAACTAGGACAAAACTGTCGGATACTGGTACAAATGGGTGTTTTTTGATATTTTAATTAATAGATTATTTATTTGTTTACCATTAATTACAAAAATATATTTTCCGAAAAGGGTATTAAATGAGGTTTCGCATGTTAGTTAAATTATCCCGCTAAGACAACTAACAATGATGTGGCAGACCTGTAAACTTGGCCAAGTTCTAAAAGCGTCGAGTATTGGGCCGTTTACCTTACTCATTTGAATCAACATTGAATGTCAACGGCGACAGCGGTTGCGGCGCGCCGCTCCCGGCCACTAACAAATGACACCCATTTTGTGAAAGAATTTTATTGATAATATAAATTGAAAAAAGGACATAGGCGACCATAGATTTTTTTTATTCGACGATAAAACGTGTTCTATTTTCGCGGGCATTGTTTCGTATTTGGGGGCACGGCAGTGCCCCCGCCAAGTCGAGCGCAACGCAAACACTGCCGTACCATCCTTTACTGGAACCATTTCGACGCATTTTCAGGCCTCTGTTTGAGAACCTCTGGATAATACCAGAACGCCGAAATTTTCATCATCCAGAAAGCTATAATCACATACGTAAAACCCAGAATTTCAAGTCTGTAGGTCATTTAATTTCGAAGTTAAGCGAAAGCAAAGTTTCGTATTTTCGACACTCACTCACTCATGATCATCAAAATAGAACTAGTACTTCCAATAAAGTCAGAGAGCTGAAATTTGGAACAGAGTTAGGATTTAATGACCACATATAAGGAAAACTATAAAAACTAGGATAATCGAAGATCTGGAGTACCTGGTGACCCTGATTAGAAAACACAAAAGCCCAACCAAACTATTAGAGGAATCAACATAACGCCTTAGGTAGATATCAATAAGCTCACGTTTCTACAAAAAGAAGTGAAATCCCACCAAAAACATTCTGTAAAAAACTAGCCAATTCTCGCTGAAGCTGCTTGTTTATCTCTAAAAAGTAATGAAATCTAGACAAAGTCGTGCTGAGTCTAAGGATTCTTACGGCGATTTCTTTACTATTATAGTTAATGCTATATGACTGGCCGTTGACTTGTACTCACTAACGTTTAAAGAATAATGTTTTTGGTGGGATTAATCACTTTGTTTCGTCTCATGCGTCGTGTGAACTCGCTTATGATACAGTTCTTGAGATCATAGTTGCCACACATGGTTCTAATACAACCTACATTATTGATAGATATATTATTATGATTCACAACAGATTTTACGTCTGCTTCACTTCACATGTTAATGAGAAACTGTTAACAAGCGAATATTTGCACCGAGGTTGGTTTTCAGACCAGCGAGTTTGTTTACATTAGCATAATATAGGTATTATCTTTAGCCGTGCTTGATTAGCTCCCCATCAAATAATATTGAACTTTATTTCGCTAATCAACAACATACACTTGAAACTATAATATTATCGTATGATGTAATACATAATTACATAACTCACCTATAATTTGCTAACTATTTAGCAACAATAATATTTTGATATTGGAAAGCTAGATCATTATCTAGTTTACCTGCATTGTATTGTGTCAGCTTAAATATTTTATACTATCATTAGAATTTTCTCGTATCGTATTACAAGGGGATTACTAATGTAATTACTGCGTTGTTCCGCCAGTACACGACAATTTAGTCCACGGGGTAAAGCTGCTCTGTATTTATTTGGAACGAGTGTATCGTCGTATGAAGAGAGTCTTTGTTCTACTTTAATATACATGGCACTTGGACACACGTGTTCCGCATTGTTAATGGCGCGACCAAGTTGTCTGATCAAGTGGCGAGCGCGGTGGGAAGCACGCAGCGTAAGACGAGACCGTGGGAGCATACGGGCTCGGCCCCACCACGCCGGGGCTCGGGTTGCTACCACCACTCTTGCAATCTGATTACCGATATCCCTTATTCTAGAATCACTTGCTCCCTTAACATCTTATTTAGTCTATCTAAAACAAACAACAAATGAAAATCTTAAAACAACACCTCGCACCAATAGAGATACTCTCTCAGAGAACAGGCTTCGGTTACTTCGCTCGACCCTCGTAAAATTTCGAAATGAATACTTGTTTTTCGAATTCAGATATCAGGCGGTATCATACTTTATCCCTTATTTGATCAGCCAAATGAGTTTTTGAAATGAAATTCAAGTCCTAGATAAATCCCTTACAGGCACGCAAGCGGCAATCTAATAATTTCATCGCATCCCTCAACCCTTTGCAAACAAACAATGTACATAACATGGCTCCTGTTCCGGCGAGGACCGCAGCACCAACTCGTATAAATAAACACATCACTGGAACACATCTGGAGTAGTGTTATTGAATGTCCAACTTTTGAGCATAAATTATATTTTATGTGAATCAACGAACATTCACTTTTTGCCTCATATACGATGTGGTATATATGTTGTGGTGTTTGGAATACGAAAGTGTGTTAAGTGCTAATCAATGCTATTCGTAGTAAAATCGCTTTTTGAAATATCAACTCTTTTGACCCGATTGCAGTGCTTTTAATTGGCATTTGTTTAAAGGGGAAAAAAGACATTAGTGGTATTAAGGATTCTTTCTGTCGAGCGCGGAATCTAAAGCTCTATAATAAAGCTAACAGCCCTAATAAAATATAAACGTAGCGAGGTATATACAATAGTTATCCATTACTGGATTTTAAATTAAAGCATCCATTTATACGGATAAAAATAAAACGAATAGTGAAACGGGCTAATCTTTATTGCTATGGAGACGTGTGGTAACAAAAAAATTTAAGTTTTTCAATCACGCATAATCTAATGGTAAAGGTTTATAATTATACTCGTATGTATTTCTTAGAATATTCCGAAAGCATTAGCATTTAATATGTTGAGTATTGTTACACATGAATTCATACTTAGTACGTGGCTTGTTAAAACTTTGTGCTCGCTAAACAGTTTCAACTATCAACTACACGAAAGCAAGAAGGCGTCAAAATTATAATTTAGTTGAACTCGATTTAATGTCGATAAAAAAATATTTGTGTAAACCTAAAACGCTTAAGTTTATGACTATACAGACCGAGCTTTTGTAAAATAAAGACAATTTTAGTTTAAAGACTTATTTGTACCGGTTTTATGATGACCAAATCGAGACTCTAAGAAAACTTTCTTAAAATATAGGCAGTACGTGTGGTAATTGCGGGAAAACAAAGCAGATATGTTACAGAGTTGCCTGATGAGGTATTTATAGCGACATAGACGGCAAGCTGGCCACAAGGCGAGCTAAGTGCTAGGTCTTGGGGACAAACAGTTCCGTGTAGGTAACGGTCGTGACAGTTCAGTTGACGCACTAGGTGACTACTATGTAGGTAATGTACTACCAATACCGTTCGTTCGGAATGTATCGCACCTGCAATAAAGATGGCCGCCACGATTAAGTTACTTTGTACGATTCAGATTAACACTTTTTCGATAATGATTTCTGTATTTGATAGAATATGAACTCATAAGAAGGAAGAGCTCGTGGCTAAGTCAAAGCCGCGCGGATCGATCGATCATAAGGTCAAGCAACGCTTGGCGCGGTCGGTCCGTGGCAGAAAGGTCTGACAACAGGCTTCCAAGGGGTGCCCAGGTTGCCAGGTAATGTGGTTGTGTGAGGCAGTCGCTCCATGTAAAACACTGGTTCTCAGCTGCATCCGGTTAGACTGGAAGCCGACCCCAAAAATAGTTGGGAAAAGGCTAGGCAGATGATGATTTGATAGAATATGAACATCTTTGTAACATTATATAGATTTTGAAATAAACATAGCTGCAAATCTAAACACATATTATACATGGAGCATTTGCTTTTCAGTGTTTCAAGTTGATTGATTTTTTCTGTAAAAGGCATTTTATGGTTTTATTCATAAGCATATTTTTTAAATAAATCATCATTTTCGACAAAATAAATTGCACTTTTTTCACGCATTTGTGAGTATTGATAAATAAATGAAAAATATGTACCTAACAAAAATAACTAAATTCATCGAATAATGCAATAAAAAAGAATTTATTAATACGTCCTTCATTTTCGATTTCGCCGTAAAATGCTTTGTTTAATCGCAGTATCGAATTGTCAATTGATTACGACGTTAGAAATTGCAACTAAAATTTAATCCGAGTAACAGTGCGCTTGTTTCAACATTAAAATTGTTTATATCATTAACAGTGCCGTCAATATTATCAAATTCAAATGGCATATAATTACATTGTGTTGGTATTAAGCAGATGTGTCATATTGTACGTGCGAATCAACAAAGTATCGTAAAACGCGATTTTACTCGCAGCCGGTATTCACTATCCTAGGAATTGTCTCGTTTTACTTGTTTAAAACTGCTAGAGCGATTTTAATTAAACCTACGTAAGCTGTTTGGTATTCTGATAACGTATCCAACTGCCGGTCCCCGAAATACATGTCTATGAAATTAGACATTGTATTCACATGACATTTTTGCGCAAAGTAAATAGATAACATACCTATGCACTATTCTCGTAGAAAATATGTGTTTTCTATTACCATAAAATGCTGCATATAGGTGTAGTTGATGCAGCAATTAAAAATTAAAGAATAATATTTCAACTGTCACTACAGTTCTTTGGCCTTTTGGTCGATTTTTCTAGCATTAGTTATATTGCAGTGAATGTTCAATTTCCTTAATTCGGATACTTCCTAATATTCAGACTCTTATCCTCACTGCTATCCTACTCTATAAGTCTGCTAGGTAGGATAATAGGTAGGTAAACCAAAATTAACAAAAAAAGAAGCCTGAAACTTGTACAATCCTTATATTTTTCAACGCCCTGAACGCTCTTAAGTTTATATATTTAAGACTGAAAAATCTTATCTCAGGTCAGGTAATTGAGATTACTCTGTTCATTATTTTCATGTTTACAAAATAAAGTCAGCTTAACATTTTTAACCCTAGAGTACTACTCATGTTGCGACATACAAAGAAACTACTCATACGTCTGCGAGGCGCTTCGTATTGACTAACCTTGTTATTCAGAAATTATGGGTATGATTGATATATTATCACTGTTTCTATGATTGTGCATATTACTACAATTAAACAAAAACATATTTTTTTATTATATTTATATATTTTAACTATAAAATCATTAATGAAAAAATCCTTAGGAATCAATTTTAGTAACCCAGGTCATGAAACAGTATTGTCAATAAAAAATAGAAAAAACAACTTAATGTATATAATTCTTTTGATAAATAGTTATTTATGAAGTAACTAACAAAAAACATAACGTACAAAGTCACAAAAAATATTTTAAATGCATTTGATACACAAATGAACTTCATGTTCGCCGCAGATAGATTTTGGCACCTGGCGCACATCATTTTGGACATATTCTTCTTTTTAGATGTACAATATCATCTTTTTTTAGTAGTTGTGGGTACTCATTTTTAACCGACTTCCCAAAAAGGAGGAAATTCTCAATTTGACCGCGTATATATGTACATATATATATATTTTTTTTATGTGTGTTCCCGTACATTTTCGTCGTTTATGAACAGATTTTGAAAAATATTTCTCTGTATGAAAAGGTATGCTCTCAGGGTGGTCCCGCTGCCACCACTTCAGGTATAGTCACTAAAAAGCGAAAAATAAAAAACTTTTTACAAAAATCGGTCTATAAGTCGGTAGCAAAATAAATATACTTAGCTGCATGCACCAAACACTGACTTCTAAACCGGTGCACCTATATATATATAAATATGATAGATATATATATGTATACACCTAGATTTTATAGAAGACGGTTTTATTTTTTGAAAAAGAAATTCAACAGAAGAGTTATTGAAAGGATTTTTCAGGAGGACTTCGATAATGTTCCGGCTACTGTGTTTCAGCGTTATCCTATCTATCCTATCTATTATGGCCACTTTCTTCTAGCTAACTAGCCATCATATCAACAGTATCTCTTTTATTGCTAGTCATGATGTTGAAAATTCAAAATATACCTTGAAAAAATATAAAACGCACTTGTAGTAACTAATAATTCAAAAAGAAACACTAACAAAATAATTCGCAAAACTTACACAGAAGCTACTCATACGTCTTTGGAGCGCCAAGGGTAGTTATATAAAGAAAACTAGTACAGTTACTCTAACGCAACTATGGTCCTGCGATATATACTGCCGATGACTGAGATGTCCTGGAACGTCAATACTATACGCGCGAGGGATAAAAAGATACAACAATTTATCTAAAACGCTGGCGCCTCTGAGGCGTAGAGTAGTATTCTAGGGTTAATTATCGTGTCGTGCTTCAATGAGCTTTAATTTCACGCTCTTTCAGTCTCCTGGTAAAGGAAAACCATAGTTCAAATATGTACTTATATTTTAGAACATTTGCTACCTCAAACATTAGATTTTCATACCTATACACAGATTTTAGAACTAAAACCTAGGTGATGTCTCAATCATGTACTATCTGCTACAGACACGGGTAGTCCAAAAACTAGGCAATCCCGAGAAGTGTTTTGACAGTTAGCCTCATGATCAGCTTATATCGAGTTCACCTCAATAAGAGCTTGCCAAAACTGAAGTGTGATATGAGATGGAACACCTTCCGAGTATAACGTTTGATACTCCTAGTAAGGTGAGAAATAAATAAATAATACAAATTAAAAATATATTGCAGTTATTCCGGGGAGTATTTCAGACGCCGGAAAGCCCAAAGGCGTTATTCGTCATTCAAGCATGGAGGGCCGTTCTTGCTTACGTCTCGTGGGCGTTGAGCTGCCACGCGTGTGAAACGGGCAAACAGCGAATCGGCAAAATGTCGAACCAAAACGTACAACGAATATCGTAGACAAAAAACTGATTTACCAACGCTTCCTAAATATTTTAGTTATAAAATTGAGCATGTAATAAAGAATTATCTTGAATTAATTACAACCAGTACATTTACGATTAATTTTGTCATGGGTCGTCTTAGCCATCGTGTCTTCTATGCAATAAAGTAGTTCAGAGGAAGGCACAAGAGTAACATCTTTGCAAACCTTACTGAAACTTACTTCTACGCTCACATTTTTTTATTTATTTGCTTAAATAATTTTTTTGTTTACTAATATTGTTCATCCATTAACGAAACAAAAAAATATTTTTATTCTATTCAAAAATATCCGTTGTAAGTAAATTCGCTTACCAACTGGAAAAAAATGTTTCTACTTTTAAGTTAAAGCCAATAAATGAACCCTAAAGCAAATATTCAACAACGGCATTTTTCACCCATACTAATTCACTAGATATTATTGTTATGTGAGAAGCCGAATAACATATTATTCCACTAATATTATGTCAGGGGGAAAGCCTGTATTACATAGATTATATTGTAAACACGTGACTATCTACAATCGCGATCATTTGGTCCCATTCGTAACTTAATTTGGTAAACGTAATTTTATGGAGCCGTGTTTTGTAAGTTGCTTTTCCTCGGAAAGATTATTTACCTACTTATTTATAGAATAGGAGAATTAATTTACATGTAGTACACAAGAGTAGTACACAACTGGCTTTTCAGTGCAGGGTTTACAGTATGGTGAAAGATTCCCAATCTAAGTACCTATGTATATGAGACGGAGGACCTAACCAAAATCGAGGTGTGCCCTGCCTGGGATGGGCACCGCCGTATCAATAGGCGGCGGTGACCTCCCGCGCCCAGCTCTGGTTCAAGCCATGGTGTAGGGCGAGAGGGAATTCCCGCACCAATTGGTTGCCGTCGCCTCCTTCTGCGAAGCAGTTATGCTGGAGAAGGAGGCGGCGGAGCGACTGCGAGTCTACACCGGCCAACCCGGCTGTCGCGGTGGACCTGGTAGACACCACGGGCGTCGGGTGTCGAGAGACGACTCCCGGCCAACGTAGGAATGGGTCTGTGGATGGTGAATTTCGGGTGGCTCATCGTCCTTCCGTCTCTTAAGGATGACAGGCCCGTGTCGGCGGCGCGCGTTATTCCACGCGCTGTTTAGAGAGTGCCTGCATAGCCCTGCGGGGCCCACTAAGACCAGAGCCTGTCGGGGCTGCGGGTTGTTCAAACGAGTTACCCGGTACACAAAGGTCTCCCGAAGGAATACGGTGGGTTTTAGTCAGTAAACGTCTGACACTCCCTCACGCTGTCACCTACAGCGGGAGAGGTCATACTGATGATTTTCCATCGATAAGAAAAAAGGACCTAATCAAAATAAAAATGCAATATCGATCCCAAAATAACAAACAACTAGGCAAAAGCTATAAAAAAAAACGAATCGTTTAGAAGCCAGAGTCCTTGATTAAGTTTGTATTTTTCGCCATTGAACAAATATTGGTTGATTGGACTTTGAGTGTTTTAGAAAAATATTTTTCTACCCTTTTTTACGATAGCCTTTTTCCTCGTGTTCAGCACATTGTAAGTGAACTTTACAACTTATATAAAAAAATACTGAATTCAATAAAAATATTTGAATCGAATAACTACTATGAGTGTTTAACAGTGTATGCTATTGAAAATTCCAATTGGGACTTTTTTCCGCTTCCGATAACACTACATACAGACAGTCAATTCGATTAAATACTTTAAATAAATGTTACTCCAAAAACAGTCAAATAGTGTTCAATAAATCAACGGAGAATTCATAAAACGTGTAAAAATATTTTTAAAACAATTAAAAAGTATTAACTAATTACTTGAAGGGAAAGTTCTAAAACTGGTGTGTTTCATAAATTACCAGGGATGAACCTAAAGCCTTTATGCAGATGATGTATCGCCCGAGGTTTAGTACAAGATTGAAAACCCCTCACTTAATTTGTTTCAGCGACACTCTCCGTTTGAGGACCAGATATTAAGTACGGTATGATTTGAATAGAAAATATTTTTTCATTGAAACCTACTGTTTATGAGTTTAAAAAACAGTAGGTGTTAAAAGTAGCCGCTTCGATAAAACTCGAACTGTACACTCCAAAAAAGAGAGCAATAAATAAGAAATATTAACATCATCATCCTTTATGTCCAAATCTGGAGCACTACAACAACGCTCTCATAATACGCTTGAAGAATGACGAAAATCCCGTGAAAGCAGGACATCAAAGGACAACAAAGAATATCAAGTATTGGCAGTATCGAGTTACTAACGAGAATGTGGGCTCAGCACTACTTAGCAGTCAGTCATTGTGGCCAAAATTAAACGACTATCACCTGAAGAAACTCTCATCATCAAGCAGTTCTGGTAAGTCAAGCCCTTGTAAAAAGCTGTAATCAAAATTAAAGTTCAGAATTCTGCGAATTAAATCGACAGATAAATGGTGTAGAATACCTACATAAAAGTGGCCTTTTATTCAAAGACATGTTTACAATTTCACGTTACGTTTGAGAAAACTCACGTTACTTAGCCTAATTCTCGTTTTAGGTTTTGGACACCTTGTTGGTAACATTAGAAAATATTTTTGCTTAATGTCCCCAAGTTACGTTTCAATAGTCTATTGTGTAGTGTTAGCATACAATTTTTCAATATTTATAAGCCAGTATTTAGTACACCTTGCCCTTTAACCGTGCCCGGCACGAGCTTGACCAGTTTACAATTCATTACAAATTCCAATGCAACCTTGGAATCATTAATAAGTAAGTAAATGATATTCGTACAAAATACAGTTTATCCAGAGATAGTATCCACAGGATAAGATACATATTTTCTTTCAGAAGACGCCATTCTAAAATACTAAAGTTAAGTCAGATTAAAAATACTAAGCTTTATTTAATTGATTAATCCGAAATTATTAAAACGTCAACTCAAACGTCTGTACCTATTTTAATGCACATCAATATTCATGAAAACTTATTTATTTATAAAGATTGAAATAGACTTATTATTCAGGAGCTTTTAATATTTAACGCTTTGTCTCCTTTCGCTAAGATTGCTTACTTTATTATTATTATGCCAAAACCTGCAAGTGACATTTGAAACAAATACATTTTTGATTTCCCCCAGAGGGCCAAAGCCGCGCTGCTGTGGAACTTGGGCGATAAAGATTATGTTTTACAAAAATGTTCGCTGAAGCCAAATGTATCTTTGTGTTATTTACATAATAAATTGACGTGGACATTTGTGTCGGGATAACGGTGTAGGTACCTATTATAAATCTCGTTGTATTAACTAAACCTCCGTGCTTAAAGTTGTGCAAAATGAGGTTTTAAGCCTCAAACCCTCATCTTGCACATTTGTAATGATAATAATATCCACATCTAAAATGTGAAACTCATTCTAAAGTATATTTAAGTAGACCCGTCGAAAATATTATTTATACGTTTTTGAGTTTGCCTCAGGTAAGAAGGTACACCTTACTTTCTTTGTTGTATTCAGGAACAACCCAAGTCCTTTTGTCATTACTTGCCTACCTGCTCGCAAATAGGGCCTCATAGAAACTCGAGACGACATTGTATAGAAGTATACACTTGGCAAAATTGGTTATTGACACGGTATTGTAAATTGTCACGATATTTTCAAATATCAAATAGCCACCAAAATGTAGATGCATTCCAAGTTAAAATGGATCGAATGTTCTCAGGTAGTGCAAAAATAGAAGATTTATAATTTAACAACAGTTTAAAGCTTCAACAGTAAATCGCGAAAAGCGGTAACAATAAATCAACTAAGTATTTTGACTGATGCTCTTTAGCTGTGCTGGGTACTCTATTATAGATGTGGTTTGGTGTATTTGCGTAGCAGTTCCGCAAACAAGCGCGAAGCAACTACCTAATGCATGAGACTCATGATGCGACATTAAATCACTATGATCGCTTACAATGCAAACGCTGAAAATGCATTCAGTGTACATTTAACAGGCTTCCAGTACGCGTTTATTGTGGTGGAACCGTTGGTATACCGAGCACAGTATCAGTAGCTCCGGTATTATTGTCTACCCTGAAGCTCAACGCGCTCCAAATATACTCCAAAATCTAATAATAAAAGAATATTTATGAAGAGTATCCCACCCGAAAATAACATCGTGACATTGCCCGAATATCGCCGGAAGTATCATCTTTATTTATAAGATTCCACTCCATCAAAGTTTAAGAAATGGCTATCAACAAAATATATGGCGTGCGAACGAGCAATCTCAATCAACCTACTCATACATATTGTGAGTTAGAGTTTCAGACAGTTGCCGACACAACCTACACAACACACATCAACAGAATGAAATTTTAAAACTGCCGAAAGTTGTGATCCAATTTTAATTAGTGTAGCTAATATTGACATGGCGTACAGAAAATTTCCTAGGAGCAAGTTTTGTCATTAGCTAGATTGGATTGCCACTCGACTTGCTGCTCCTGTCATTATCGGCCAAGTACATGAATAAATTGGAAGCTGCTGATAACCTCACCGGATTGCGGTAATATGAATATAATTTAATATACTGTAAAGGTGTTTATGAACCCACGGTAGACTAAAGTTCAAAAGATCGATCAGATAAAATTAAATTAGACCTATTTTAAGAATAATAGAACTATTGACATTATAAATAACAGCCCCACTGGGAACATCAAAATTTAGGGTAGCTTGAGTATCAGTTAAATGACTTTGAAATATAATTTTATTACAAAAATAAACTAGTAGAGCAATTTGTGAATTGAAAATTGACGATGTTTTAAAGGCAGTTTAACTTTCTTTTTAGACACTAGACAATTGAATAAGTTTGGAAAAGTAGTGACGGTCTAAAAACACAAGAGAGCTTATATATCTGTAAAGAAAGTTTTGCTCCACGTGTTGGCCCACTTCTAAAGTGATGGTTTAGATAACAAGTTCAAAGTGTCATTAGACAGGAACTATTAACGTTGCTATGGGTGCGATATTTATGAACGTTTTTTTGCTTAGCAGAGCCGACATGTGCACGGAACGAAGGGCGACGCTTGGTAAAAAGCTAACATGTGGCGCGTTCTCCTCACGCGGCGACGACACATCCGGGACAGAATCGGCTACACCCGACCCCACTCTATCCTCGCTAAGCAATCATTACCACGTTCAAACAAACACCTCATCTTTGCTTTAAGCGCATAATCATTAATCAACAAAAATATTTGTTTCAACTTATGAAATATTCTGATGATAGCCTTGAAAAGCTGGTCATTGTTGGTAATACCGAAGGAAAGAGATCAAGAGGACGGTCGCCAACACGTTGGTCTGACCAAGTGAAAGGAGCTTCATCCCTGTCCAATTTCTACGAAGTGGTGAGGGCGACCTCCGACCGGAATCGCTGGAGACAGATTGTGCGCATGAAGACTTCGAGTGACCACGATCCTCAGTAATGAGGGACCGACTACAGAGAGATTAAATATTCAGAACGGCGGCGGCGCGGCGGCGATTGTTTAAATATAAAAAATAACGCCGTCTAGGTCAGAAAGCACTGTGAACTCATCAACAATACACAAACAAAAAGGCGAATAATGAAACGCACTGAAGACAAGATGACTGATGAATATTTATAATATTTCAAGCTTAGCTAACACTGTCTGTCTCTTGGTTTATTACTCGTTTCATCTTATTCAACAGGGATGTTAGTTTCAGATTTATGAATTTCGGGATAAAACGTTGCATAATATTGATCTTTAGTTAAAGCTATTACAGTAAGCACCTCACTATTAATTTGGTACGTTTAAAGTGTCGAGCTTTTGCTCTGCCTGGCTGATCTGATACCGCGGGCAGGGTTTAATCCGGATTAAGTTTAATTTTTAAGCCTTATCTTATGTTTAAAGCTCTTTTCACGTATACGTGACTGGAAGACAACGCCATTTCACGAAGCTTTGTTTTTGTATTCCGGCGTCATAGCAGTGATACCGTTACGATTCCATCGTTCATTGCCAAATAGCTGTGAATACGTTAGCGCTGAACATATTGGTAAATAGTTAGTGCTTACTTCCAAATCACATTTACTAACGTGCCTTTAATCTACAACTTCAACCTCAAATTAAGTAAGATTAGGCTGGACTCCATCGAGATGGGCTAATAATTGAGATTTCGCTGTTTGGAATGAGCGCATAGCGAATGCAGTATAAAATGCCAACAAAACAAGATTATCTATCAAAACCTTGACAAACGAGTGGAGCATATGGCACGGCAAGATGACGCGGTTTGGCGACTCGTTGTACCCATCCACACTATAGAGGAGGCATTATGCATAGACTGCGGCCGTCAGGTAAGTAAAACGATCACGTTCCGGAGCGGCTGCGTCTGCGCCGGTGCAAGCGCTCGTGAGTCCCTACAGCTTGAGTGGCACGCAGTGCTGCCAATATTTAAAATCAATACATTTTATTATTAGTTTTAAGAAATATAATAATACATTTATTTGGCCAGGAGGGTTTCTAGTAAACGTAATGAGCGTTTGATTAAAAATAAGTAAAAGTTGTCCTATAATTCAAGGTTTTTTATTATATTTTTAGAGACCCTGATACAGTAGAACTGACCTTATTCGAATCGAATACAAGTAAGTACCCGCACCTACGTATTGTAAGCAACAAAAGAAATGTGGTTAAGCTCAATTAAGGTTAATAATAGATTTGAAATTGATATTGCAAAAATTTATTGTAATATAATCAGCAATGTTTTCACTGTAAACGAAGGAAAGAAAGTTACAACCTACATCTCAATTCGACTTATACCGTTGGCAGCACTGTTTATTCGTAGAAGCGATGTTGCATGGCTACATTCACGTGCGAAAGAGACCGCCGTAATATCGGCTGAGGGAAAGAAAGGGACAGCAAAGACTGGCTGGGCAGGTAAACGGCGCGGGCGCCACACTGCGTACACCGAAATCACGAAGCCAGATGCATCGGCCGTCTGTTCACCACTCAGGTATACGTTTTATAAAACGTTCGTAGTTATCTATATCGAACCTACTCAACTTTAAAACACGTTGCGTGGGCCGCGTGGCCTTAAAACTGATTTAATCTTTGTTCGCAAATTCTTCTGCTATATTCTAGTAGTATGATAAGATTGTGGAAACGATTTCTTTATGTGTATGATCAAGTTAACGTGTCAGAAATATGTTTTCATTGACAAATCTCGTTAATTGTAGAAGCAGTTATTGAATGAGCTAAAAATAGTCTGAGTATAGCATTCTTGAAAGAGTTTTAATCCATTAAGTAGAAATATGAATAATCTTATTAAACTGAAAATCAGTTTTATTTGATAATTAAACGTTGCATACCAGTTAATATTCCACATAGCTCAGTTTTATTAAAGTTTTAATCAAAAAGCTCGGGCCTCGGTAAAGCAAGAAAAGCGGAGCAATTCAATTGGTCGGCACCGCAACGCTTTGGCACACGGCGAGGGAGGTTAACCTCCCTTGTTTGTTACGTACCATAGGTTTTGTGTGGCCTCAATTACAACTCGAAATTAAACTCGATTACACAGGAACGTGCTAATGATGTGCAGCATTTTCCTCTCCAATCTGCTCTAATTTAATTAACTCCCATAGTTATCACTCCGATACAGCTTATGACGTTACGTTGTCGAGAATTCAGAGTTTGGGCCGTTTTAATGACTTGAACTGTACATTTTAACGCGCGGCATAGCCTTGTGTAATATTTAGTTCCCTCGTTGACAAATTTCCTCGTTGGTGGTTTCATTCCACTTCATATAATAAATTAATTACAGTGTATATTCATATTTTATAAACTTTTAATCTTGTAACTACCATTTATAACGGTTTATTTTAAGTTGAAATCTGTCAAGAAGAGACGGCGCGCCGTCGGATCGTCTACAAAACGAAGGTTAGTTTTTATTAAACATCAGTTGGGACGGTGAGCTCAAAGTAAATTGACTACCGAAGACTTGTTCCGATCCCTGATATTAAATTATTTGATAGAACAACGTGTAACACAATTTCAGACCTTTACAAGATAAAACCTAAGTAACGTGTAATGTTATCTACTTAATGCTGGAAAAAATACGCTCCCTACGTACGAAATCCCGATGGCCGCCAGTAAACGGCTGAGCACGAAGACCGAAGCGTCGACCGAAATTTTGGATTAAGGGCCTCGCGCAGACTCCTCGCCTTGGAACCCTAATCACCAGCTTATGTTTAACCACCCGGCTCTTTAATGTTTACCATCTAAACATTATATCTGGAAAATGGTTACTTTTGTCAAGAAGCTTTGCAATCTTTGCCCTCATCCATAAAATTATAGATGGTTATATTTATAAGTCATAAGGAAGCCTTTGATAATTTCTACGTTTGTCATAAAGATAGCAGTAACCTCCCACATTCCGCAACGAACGTCGACCATTGTCGTTGCGTCTGACGTACGCGTAATCAAATTCTGCACTACCTTCATAACAATACGCAGTTTAAAGGAAATGTCTGAGAAAAAATCTCAGCACTCAGTAAGTGATGTTCGACGATAATACAATCGGAAATAAGCTGACGTACACTTCTAAGACTTTTGGTCTTTCTTTAGCCTCGGATCAATCAATTATATCAGGCTTATCGGCAATAAAATAAATGGGCCACTTTTCTTCTAATTTTGTCTTTGTTGCTTAAAACCGAATTCCGTAATTCAATCTCATTTCGGTGCCTTTTCTTCTCTTTGGAAAGATATATTATCGTGGTTAAACATCACAGAATATTGTATCGTGTTGTATTTGTAATGAAATTCGTCTTCATCGTTAATAAAATATGTAGGTACACGTTACTCGTACCTCAACGATAATTTAACAAGAGGCAAATAAATACTTTATCAATTTGGTTGCTTTAATGTGAATTGACAACTGAGTTATGTGAGTTTGAACGAACTCGAGTACGCTTGAACACGTCTTCCTGTGAGAGGTGCGAGAAATATTCCTGCCAAAGACAATAGAAAAAATTGGGTATACGATCAATATATCTGATAAGACATCGTCTTCGAGGCGTTACGTCATTAAGATACTAAATCCGGCGGTATCACAAAAACGAGTATCTTTTTCCAGCACACGTTGGCCAAGCTCACACGTGCCTGTTCGTAGGACAAATACCACGACCTTAGAAGCCTCTGTCGCCGGTACTCGCGCAACGACACGAATACGTAATGCGCGCTCGTATCTTGAGTGTGAGGCAGTTTAGTTAACGGACGCCTCACACGTGACGCGGAACGCAATGTACACAAGACCCCCTCTTCCAAACTCTTATGACGAGCGGGATGAAAACTTTTAAGATAATTATAATAATGCCTTATATTATTTTTTCTTATTCCAGACGACTACCCCGCATTCTCTGCGCCATCCGTCATCCTACAGGCGTCATTAGCTTTTATGTAAGGACTTATATTGTTATGAGTTTGGTTTTCTGACGATTTTTCTCTAACTACAGAGACAAGTATCCACTTGAATATGATATTTTTGACAACGTAGAACGAGACTAGAATTTTCTGGAATATTTTGACCTCAAAAACCTTTTTGCAGAATACGATCTTGTTTTACGACAGTATTTCTTACCACTCATACTTTTCTTCAACTTTCAACAGCCGTAGTTCTTCTAAGTGTTTCTTAATTGTGTTCAAGTTCGGCTCTTAAACAATTCCCGAAAGCGACATTCCACAACTTTCTAGCTGAAATAAACTGGAAGTTATTCCACTTAACAAATTTTGTAGATAACTTCACCAATGCCTTTTAAAATAAATGCCAGAAAACGTTCAGTTTATGACGTTGTTCTCAAAACCAATGAAAAAGTGATTTCTTTTTATTATTTTTAAATGGAATATAACTTCAATAAAGATTGTTACGAATCTGTAAGCCAACAATGACTACAGATAAACAACCTTAGCTATCTGAGTAGATTCTACGGTTGGTGGCAATAAATTGCTCTTGTTGTTTCTAATGAACAATGAATAATAAGTAAGTTTAGAGTCATTTTCTTACGCACATTGACCTTATTCCGTTATAAAAAGAAATAAAGTGTAATGAGAAAATTTTGTGCGAATGGGATAGTGGGAACCAAAAGATAAGACACAAACACCCATTGTATCAGGTCGAACACTGGCGTGCAAATAACCGCGCGACTATTGTTTTGCAGACGACGAACAATACACACACAGAAGTACCCACTTACATATGTAACGTTGATGCAGTTACTAGAAAATGGTATGGAATAATGTGGATCACACACGTATACTTCACTTTGTGGCTGTTTGTACAATGAACAAGCATCATGAATTACAGGGACCACGATTTAGTACCGACGATTCAAAATTAACTTGCTTATTTGAATAGAGTAAACGTTTGCGGGCGTTTCGCGTAATCAACAGGTAACAAAATGCCTAAGTAATCGATTTTATAATAGTTGTTATTCCATGACTTGGAACGGTTACAAAATAAGTTATCGTGCGTCATGCAATGGAAACATAACTCAGTTTAAATGAATTCACCGCATAAGCCAAGTCGTCAAATATCGTCTGCTATAAATCTCCAACCGAACCTAATATACAATGTGGTTTAAAAAACTATATAAAGCTGGCCGCCCCCATTTAAACATCATTTTTTTTACTCTGAAACCCTTCCCGAAAATGAAATCGGAGTTGAAATAGGGGATCACGAAACACCACGGATTACTGTTACCCACGCTGTGGGACCCACGAAAATGACTTTACTTGAAAGAAAATACATCGAGCAAAATATATTCCCACTTTCCTTCACAATCCTGCGACAAAATTATTAAACTGCAAAGCCAAAGCTATTTCAGTTAATAAAGATATCAGACTTCATAGACGTGACCCCTCCGTATCGGGAACTGTACAAATTCCCTCGTGTTAAACATTTTAATTGGTATTAGATACTTCTATCGGCAGCCATGTCGCTTTACTTTCATGCTCTTTGTATTTTAAGTTATATTTAGGTATTTTATTTATTGGGCCTACCTCGCATTTTTCTCTGTTATGCGTAAAGCAGAACCAATCTTTATATAGGTTTGCCACCACTATATATTGGACAGGGTGCGGATTTATTTAGCTTGTATTGAATATTTATTCAGCGCCTGGAAGATTGCAATACGTTCCGGTCACTTGACCCCCTTCACCGAACTGGGAATGTATGACTTTATTGAAAAAAAAAGGGAATTTACATAAATCCATTTCAGCTTTGTTTTACTGAAAATAAAGTTATGATTTTTTCTGTTCATTTTAACCATGAAAAACACAGAAAAATACCTGTTAATTTCTACTTTCACACTTGGAGTATCATCAAAAGCGGAACTTTATAATGTAACAACAAAAATACGTAACATCGCTTTATTTATTAGGGGGATAAGAAAGTTGTTCATCTTTTGCTACATCCAATCTTTAAGAGAGCTTGGCCCGAGGCGAAAACCAGACAACTTCCTCTACCATGCGTGGCCAGAGTGTTTCTATAATAATAATACGTGAGAAAAAAATACTTTTGTTGGAGAGAAAGAACTAACCTAGTATAGAGGCCGAAATGTTTGAGAAGGCTTTACGTGAAGCAGTACCCCGCAAAGCCTGAATTGATTGATTAAATACATCCAGTGAAGCTCTTATTTTATATTTATAAGAGCCACGCTTGGGTGTGCTTATGACTTGTGTGGTACGACTGACAAACGGCAACTTTTTACATTTATACTTCGATCCATTTTTTTACGAAACACAAGCTTTTGCCCACGCGTTTGTCTGGGTTTTCATGCGGAAGTTGATTTCTAAACTAGTTTCCCCTGTGAGTTGGTAAATTGTTGTTTTTTAGTGTGCATGTTCAATTTGAGTTAATATCGATAAAATAGGGTTTTATACCTTATTTCTTCATATATATATCACAGATATAGAATTAAATCTGCTATTAAGTACTTAGTTAAGATTTTAATAAGCAATATGTTCGTGCACTAAGTTTAAGGCAGCACTAAAGCTTTTGCTAAGGAGCAGTAGGCGGCTTAAAGCACGTTAATACTCAGTTGATGGATCTGACCTTCCCATACGTCATGTCGTTTAGGATTACAAACAATTGCACGTAAAACGTAACGTTTCTAGTAGGAGAGCTAAGCAAACAACCAGGGGGCTATGGGACCTTGTTGGCAGCTCTTTAGTATTTAAAGTGTTAAATAAATATCCTCAAACTCTCCGCCGCCGCTATTAATTGCACGGGTTAAATTCAAACTATTTATTTTTTACGTTTTTACTTCGAGTGAACTTCTATTTTATTACCCTTGAGGATTTATTCATTCTTTTGTCTACCCACGGTTGGCAGCATAAATAGAAATGTAAACAAATCAGTAACGAGTAATACTAAGCAGGTATTATGAGTTCTTCAAAAAATAGATAAAAGTTTTGTTTGATAATGATCTGAAGCTTAAGTAGGAGGCACCTACCAGATTTAAATGCTAAAATTCGTTAGACTATGAAAAGGACTTTGCGAAGGTGCCTTACGTAGGTAGTAGTAGATATTCATGAAGACCAACCCTAAAGTATCGTAAGTACCTACCTACTTAGTATATTTTCCTAGTTACATCAGACTCCCATTTTTATGTAGAAGAAGCAGCCAGGTCCTTATTAAATAGAAAGCTTATTCATTTCCAAGAAAATCAAACTCTTTTGTTATTTTCACGTAATTTTATAATACATTTAATAATAGTGCTAAAAATGGTGATCAAACCCCGCGCTACATAGATACAATAGCGCAACAATCTTTGTAATACAGCAAACAATCTTCGCAAACAAAACGTTTTCAAAAGCAGTTGTGTAATGTGGACCTAAAATATTTCATTATTCACTATTTATGATACAGAGTTGCTAAAACCGCAATTCAGTATTCAAAATGTTTAATTAATACGTCGCGATTAGGTCGTTTGTCAGTTATATTTAATGTGAAACAAAAACAAAACTGAATTTATCGCCGCCATTAAGTCTATTGTTGCCGAAGTAATTTTAGAAAAACGTTCTTGTTTATTTATCATATGTTTTTGGAGGTTTCAGCATGATTTATCACTTATACTCGAAAAGAGAAGGAAAAAAACACGGGGCAACTAGCCGAAGCGTTAAGAAGGGGCTTGGTGGAAAGCGTCACCTGTCAGGGCGTGAATTACAGGCGCAATATACATAGATAAGTTAAGTGTCAAGTATTCACTACCATGATTGACGTTCTTTTAAGTAGACCCTGGTGTTCACACACATTTTTCTTCGTCCTACATACGATATACGTGGAGCGAAGCAATTTTGTTGTTTGTCGAAATAATGACCCCCTCCGAACAGTTATTATGTTCAATTGTTTACAGAAGATCAAACACCGTACACTGAAGCGAACACCGCAGGAAATTAATTTTCTATCAGATAACCTGTATTATGACACGCACATGAAACGTTCATAATACTGTGACTGAATATTTCAGTATATATTGACAGAACGTTGATTTACCTTTGTAAAATAGACAATACGTATAGTTGTTTTATACAAAAATATTGATTTGTTGACTTTCCGGTAGGTGTAATGATAATGTTTTAATTCATGTTCGTAGTTGCAAGAAGTTAATATGAAAAGCCCTTGCGGTGGGAATGAAAGGGGAGCACCGACATACACATACGTATCACGTCACTTCCATCTTGGCATTTTCCTTGAGATTCGTACGAACATCCACATTGGTGTAAAGGGACTGCCTGCTATTACAAACAGAAAAGAAAACCTGTTTTTATGAAAAGAGTAGTTTGCGCCCGTAAGCCAGATCCATAGTCGAAAAGAATTTATTCAAAATACCGAAAAATACATAAGGTTTAATTATTACATATTGTTGAAGGAATATGTATTTTTGGTGAATAAAAACCATTAAAACTTTCTATGAATATCGTCCGATATATTAACGATGATTGATTGCTGTTTCCATTAATCATGAAAAGTGCTCATACATATTTCTTGAAGACAATCAACATTACTGTTGTAATTATTACAAACACATTAAGACCATTTCACCGTTACGTTGTCATTAAAATACCAGCTAATTAATTGTTCTACGTGGGTTAGAAGAACGTGAAATATGATTAAAATACTTGGAACACAAATAATTTCTAATTAAAACAAAGTGATGCGGCAGTAATTCCTCTACGTAAGAAACGGAAATTGTGCAAGTTATGAAGGCCCCGCTTACGACCGCCTTTGTTCAGTTACAAAATCCTTACTGACATTAGTTTAGTTGACAAGACGGCTGTTGGTCCATAACCCAACTACTTATCAAGCTCTCCACACAAATGGGGTAGCGGTGTTACAGTCCCAGGGTCCTATCCTGAGTACATTGGTACATATATTTAGCAGCACGCCGACTGGCCTGCGACGCTAGCGTGATACAATATAATTACATGATATGGCCCAGTAAGTTTAGGAAAATAATCGTTAAACCGGCTTCGTAGATCTAGATTTAAGTAGCGCGATTTTAAACAGGCCTACTAATTTACCAAGTAAACTGTTTTGTGGAGGTAACTCATGCTTGATATAAAATAGAAAGCAGTTATTTTTTATTTACAGTAACGGCTTCCATTATCGTTTTTATGATAATTACTGACGCATGTTATCATAATCATTTCATCATAGACATATTTTCTTTTATAAAAATAAGGTCGAGTCACATCAATATAATTATGACTTGCCGTGTAAGCACATGAATATATTTGGATCATCATATTATAACCCATAAATTAAGCAAATGTTAGCTTATCAGCCAATTAGAGATATTTCCGCATCTTACATATCTCCCGGGGTTAGTTCAATATATCCGAGTGAAATCCTTTTATCTAATGTTATGTAATTAAGTATTTACATCATCGACGGGTTTAGTATGTCGATGATTTACATCCACATATAACAATTTTTGAACTAATTTGAGCTTGAACATAGAAAATGAAAACCACTAATTATTTAATTAAATTCGGCATCAAACACAGACTGTTTACCTATGTGATACGTGGGCGTCAAATTGTCAATAACTGAACCAATAATGATCACTCTCGTTAACCCTAAACCACCTGGTTAATATAAATTATTCTTGAAATGACTTGAAACAGTTTACAGTCGTGATCGGGGTTACCAGGTTATTTCGTAACCATCAAGATAGTCCGGTAAACTCGGTGGTCTAAAAGGAAAATTCAAAACCGAAATTGCAATATCGACGTTCTTTTGTTTACGTTTTTAATTTCAAAACTTGACTGTCACGATTGTGACGCACGCCGCCTTTCTGTTCCGTGCTACGTTCTACACAGATCGAAAACTGATTCGTGTCACTGCTGTCAATGAATTGTTGCACAATGGAATGTTACGGCTGGACAGTGGACACGTATAGCTGGATTAATTGGCTTATTGTGACCGTTGCCACTACAGGCTTAATGTTAAGTTAATTAGCCAATAGAAATGCCTTCTTACATCCTTAACTGTAATCTTACTGGAGTGCGACAGAGGCGGTAACAACGTCTCCAGATTCCCTCATGCTTAAGCTATTGTTCTGATTAGAACAACATCATCTGTATGTCTGGTGACAATTTTTTTTCTTGACTAGATAACAAACTTTCCGTGTATATTAAATACATGTTTTTTAATACTTACACGATGATTATAAACGGAATTGTATTTTGATCCTAAAAACTTACTTGAAATGTTATATCAAAATTCAAAAGCAATTAAATAATTTCTGTTTTACTGACTCGAAAATTCTATTGTGGTCGTATCAAAGTATTAATGAATGATGAACTTTTATTCTCATTGAACATCGATACTAGTTTGAAATTATTTGTTAGCTTTCTAGTGGAAAGTTTAACGAGGGAAACTATTCTGTTACTGCAGTACCTTTAAATTTCAAATTTTAAAAGCTTCAATATTCCGCTAAAAGTTTATTTATAACGTTGATAAAGTTGAACTCAATATACCAAAATTTATTCATTTGATCGTATCAATGAAACTGTCATTTACAATACGAGGTGGGTGTTAACCAATTTAATTACTGGCTCCAGTATAATAGAGATTTTTAAAGCACGTAAAAATGGACTGCCCTGTCCATAAATAACTACACAAAAATTGTTTTTAATTATATGTATATGTTATGGACTAGGTGATTAATGTGGGCATTATTCATAATGTGCGAGCATTATGAATAATGTCTAGCTCTATTGGGCTATGTGATTAATTACTATCTAAACTTCATTATTTATCACATTGCACGGTCATTATTATATTGCTACATGACATTTGGGCAGTTTGATAATAAAGTCAAATTTGACGCGGTGCAGGGAGTGAAGAACGCGTGACACGGTTTGACCAATCAGAGACCGCTATTCAGCATGCGGCTCGTGCGGTGCTATTGTTTGTGTTTAGTTTTGCAGCTTTTGCATTGTAAGCGAATACGGACGAACGCGGATAGGTTTTAATTTCGTAACTCATTGTCCAAAAAATATATATCCTAGAACATTAGCTGAAAGTTAGGTTTCAATGACAGAAACGAATTGCTGTAAATCCGACTGCACGCAGTCTTGTCTGCCCTACCCCTAGAGTGTAATTCAAAATCGCGTAGGCGCGGAGAGGCGAGGCGGGCCGCGAGTTGAGGAGCAGGTGGTTGTAACACTCGCCACCGCGGCTGAGGCTGGCCGGCACCGGCCAGCAAGCCGAAGCTGCGGTGGTGAGCGTTAAACCTAGGGTTGCCATCCGTCCGGGTTTTCCCGGATTTGTCCTCGTTTAGAGGGCGTCCGGGGAGCGTCCGGGGAAGGTTTCATTTGTAGACCGGGTTTTAAAAAATAAAAGAAATTGGATCGCCCGCCCGCGAGACACGCACTATGCTCATTTTAACAATAAATAAAGAAAGGTTGCGACCCGACTTTGCGAAAATTTCGCGCTCGCTTCGCTCGCGCATATTCTAAATATCAACTTCTGGCCAACTCGGACTTGCACATGGAAGGTTGCATACTATTAGCTATAAAACAGTTATAACCCTCCTTTTCGCTTCGTCCTAGTCGGGTAAAAATCACTTTGTTTTACGGGAACATAGCCTAAAATACTTATTTTATTCTAGTTTTCAATAATTGTTGTTATAGCGGCAACAAAAATACATCATCTGTAAACAATTCAACTGTTTAACTGTCTGTGACAGGAAAATAGGGAAGTCTTTGTAATAGGGTCTCGTTTGGGTACGGAACCCTAGAAATTACCATGTCTTACTTATCAACCTAGCAAGCACGGTCCCAAAACTGTAATTATCAGGTTGAAAAATCTTCTAAATAATCATATTTCAATTGTTCACATCTAATGGTGTTTTGAATTAAAATTTTTAACGATGTTTAGACAGTCAGAAGGATTGAGAAATACTATCGTGTTCCAAAAACTATCGTGACTATAAAAGATTTCTCAAAATAACAAAAAAGGTGGCGCTCGCTCCGCTCACGCATCTTTCACTAATTCCTGCTGTTTTTTTATCAAGCATATAATAAAATTGCACTCGCTTGTCCATCACCCGTCCAAAAAACTAAAAAATCGCGAATTCTGTTACTGCTAGTGCTTTTTCCCCAAACATTTTTTCACTCGCGCCTTCAGAGGCGATATATATTTTTTATAGGATTTGTCAAAACCAAAACAACTCTACTTACAACATAAAAATTTCGCGCTCGCTCCGCTCGCGCAACTTACTTAACCCTTTCCTTTACATTTATGAATTGACGGTGAAACTTAATTAAGCATTTCTCCAAAAAGTTCAAGCTTAGATCTTACTTATGATCATCAAGAACCCAAACGCGGACATCTCGGTCTTTCAAAATACAGAAACGTAAATTTTAAGTATCAATTTGTCGTTTTTGACGGTGCTTAATAGAAAAATAACAAGATACCCGGGGTCCCACCTAGGCATCGCCGCCACTGGAGGGGCCCCATTTTGCTGTTTGCCCCGGGGCCCCCGGTAACCTAGCTACGCCACTGCACGGTCCGTTCGTAAAAGATCTTGTTGACATGTCCGGCTTTTGGACTCTAAAATCCGGGGTTTTCACGCGTCTTGTCCTGTTTTCCAAATTTTAGAGATGGCAACCCTACCTAAACCTATCTGCGACGATAAGCTCGCGTGGGACCGCCGGAGCCCCGCAGCACCGGAGCCGTGGCAGAAATCATGCTTGCTGCAAAAAACTGAAAGTTCCACAATGACAAAACAATGACGTTCCAAGCTTTACAAAATCTGACTGATTACTTAAATTGTTAAACATTTAGTTTATTTTAAGTAACAATAAAAATGAAAAATTACTGATCAAATTTGTTTGTATTACTCTGCCCAAAGGGCGATGTACAATATGTAGAATGCCCGGTCAATTAGATTATTTGAATGATTATTATTAAATTGGTCAATTAAATTATTTGAATGACTATTATTAAATTGCTCTCACAGATTGGGCATTTTTCATAATGACCGGGCATAATGTATAATGCAAAATTTATCATTTGGTCCACAACATATTTAATAATAATATATATATCGGGACACCTTTTCACACACGGTCGGCTAGCCCCATAGTAAGCTATTAATTAGCTTATGTTATGGGTGCTAACACAACTGATAAACTAAATATAATTACGTAGTATATTATTACGTAAATATTTTTATAAATAGATACACATTATATTATAACACCCAGACCACAGCCAACAAACATGCTCATCACACAAATGTTGACCATTCCGGGAATCGAACCCGGCACCATCAGTTCGGCAGTCCGGCATGGTAACCATTGCGCCAACGAGGTCGTCAGTTATTTTAAAATTATATCCAGGTATATTTTTAAAATAACCTTACAACGACGTATAAAATATTTTATTTGTTTTATCATCATGCTAGATGTATTCACGTTAAAAATAATCCGCACTTACTTGTTTGTGTCGACTTAACAGATTACAATATACTGTAGCATACTAAAGGGCACTATGGCTGCCCAGTTTTCCTTCACCTCTGCGAAACAAAAGCAACCTTTTCCTAAGCTAAAACAACTTTCAGGGAAATAAGATAAGCTCAACGCTATGTTTTCGTTTAGTTTCAAAACATCATGAAAACGTGGAACGAGATTAAAATCGGATTAACTAACTTTTGATAAGATGTACAAATTGTGAGTCAGCATCGGAAGGTTGAAATTGTATCTTCGCGATATTTGATCAATCGGCTAAACGAACAACGTTTATAGGGAAAGCCAATTGGATCGGAAGATTACGTGTCGTATCATGTGCTAAAATAAAAGGGATGTAAGAATGTAGGTAGGTATGTGAGCAAAAATCTTGGTACGTGTATGTTTATACGAGTAAGTCATTAGCCAGCAGGTCTTGTACCGCTGGGGGCATAGTGAGCTTATTATGTGCGCTACTGTTGACTCGTAAAATAATAGGAGCACTGTAACAAACTTCACTGCCAACATATTGTGATATCATTTCGCTCGATTTATTGGATAATGCAAAAGATAGTTTATTTAGCTGATACAATAAACATGTTCTGTATTCCTGGAACGACGATAATTACGAGAATTGACCCATAAGAATATTGAAAGGAAAGTAAGAAAGATTCAAGTAAGGAGGACGGATACAAATGAATCCAAAAACGATTCCCTCTGATAAACGATCGAACTCTTCGTTGCATATTCGAACAAAATTAATTCTGCTCGAAAGGAATTATGTTGTAAATAGGTTAGCCTTCTTACTTACAGTGCTTTTGGTATATGTTGTAGGTGCAAATTATAATTAGAAGAAGCTAACAGACTTTAGCAATCTTTTTGTTTTGATAAATAATAAAGAATGATAAAAATAGATAACTTAGGTACCTTAAGTTCTTTATCCAATTCTTATTTTAATACTGAGTCGATATCCAATTCATTAAAGTAAAGAATTTGTATCGAGTTCTCGTAGCTGGCCAATAACTACGCCAATATAAAAATCCATTAAGTTAATCGTTATACCGATACAAATTTATGAACTTGTGATTTAAAATGAAGAAACACTACTCCTGTTACGGTAGAGTTCGAGCTAAAAATCGTTGAAGTACAAACAAGGGAAAATATTTTCATCAAGTAAATGCCTAGAACCTCAACACAATAATTATAAGCGAACAGTTTTACGAGGACTGCCGCGATAATGTATTTAGCAAACTAAATGTAATACTCCAATTTACAGAAGTTTACGAAAATTACTTTGACTTATTTGGAAAGGAAATAATTATTTAACACAATAAGGTACGTGTTGGAGTTACAGAAGTTAGAAGCTAGGTGCCAGATTACATTTAAATTTAAGTGCCAAATAACTTTATCAATTATTTATTTTCCATGATCGGCTGTAGTAGTATATTTTCTTTATCACGTGAGCTTATCAGGTAAATGCAATTACTGGAGCAGGTAAGTATGGGTTATTCGATGCGGAGCGGTTATTTCACGCATGAAGAGTGACATGACGGGGTCAGTCAATGGCGAATAAGGACCGGCAGACAATCAGTCCCATGCAAACGGAAGCCCTCGTTCGCCTGTGAGGCTCTAATAAAAGAAAACGAGCTTCTTGTGAACTGAACCACGACGGCCAAACGAACCGTTGGGAATGAAATACTTATTGTTGTTGAATTAAAATTTCATAGTAATAAGACTTATTTATAAACAGACAAGCAACAGAAAGAGTTTATTTATTATTTATTTATTTATTATCTCACCAAACAATATCGTTACAGGCTTACGCCCAATGCGATAATGTGGTCTTATGATTTTAGAAATACCTAAAAATAACAAAACTAAAGAACTTAACATCTATTAAAAATTAAATAACAAAATACTAAAACAACAAAAAGCTAATAAGTTACCGGAATTTAGAATTTATTGACTCTCGATGTCCTTCTCTAACGCCTATAGGATTATATGATTTAAATCCCAAAAGAACTAGGTACAGAAGTGACAGTGAACAGTTTATTGAGTTACTGGAAGTATAATTTCGTCGCTGAGAATAGAGACAGAAAGGATATTATGTACAAAAATAGAATGGCAATACGCGCCGCGTGTCTCAAGTACACTAACTTGCTATACGTATGGACTGTATTATACTATGTTATATGGAATTGGAAGCAGAGCTGGTTTAAGTATTGAATTCCAGATAATATTTTGGTTTACTTCATTAAAATCCAAGGTAGTTAAAGGAGTTTTGGAACGAACTGTAACTGCGATTGCTGAGTGGGAAAGTTAAGCAATAAAAGTTATTTGTTTTTGCACAGCACGTAAGTAGCTCCTTTAATAATCTAAGAAGTCAAGTGGTAGTATTTTTGTGAACACAGTAAATTGTTTGGCTACAGTTTTGGGACAATTTGCAAAGTTTGTTGACACGCCTCGCGTCGCTTTCCTTCTTTTATGTTCCTGTAAGTCTGAATGTCTACGCATTCATTTACGCAACAATGAATCTTTACAAAGCTTTTACGACTTTCAAAAAACAGATTTCTTGCGAATTCCCAAAATCTAGTAACAGTATTTAATTTAAGAATAAGCCACTTACAAGTTTGTGATGTTTAAAAACAGAAATGTCACAACAAAAGAGTACCTACAAATGCATGGTCAATGATGAAATGCTTGGCGGTGGCAAAAAATGACATCAACCGATTTGACGGCTGGTTATGGTTTGGTTACCCTGTATTAGGTACGACATTTGAAACCTACTCCCAGGTCCCCATACCAGTCATATACACTGACTGTTAAGACACTTTTTAACCATGATAATAATAAAATTGAACTTGGAAGCCCCAAACTAGATGGTAGTACTAAATGGAACTTTTTCAAAACTAACAAGGAAACAATCCTATGCATAGGAAGGATGGTAGCTGGTACCTACGCTTGATTCTCGGCCAAGTCAGTAAATTCATCTTATGCAGCATGCCTCGATTAATGTTCAGAATGACAAACTGAGATAGCTGAATAGGGATTGTAGGTGGTACTACAATAGCGTCACATTCAGGTAGAAAAATCCCTAAGCCAGGGGTCGGCAACTTGCGGCTCGCGAGCCACATGCGGCTCTTTGGATGGGAAGCTGCGGCTCTTTAGTTCCATACAAAAATATTATTTATTTTATAAAAATTTTATAAAATAAAAACCAATTAAAGAACTTTCTCAATCGATTAACAAAGATTCGGCACCATTTCTATCTCTCAGCCACTTTTACGTTGATTCCTGAGGAGGCCTCGCAGAAAAACTAGTTACCTATTTTTTATTTTCGTTTCGCCAGTCATCCTGGTTTAGATTGCCGACCCCGAACGATTCCGGAGAAAGCTAGGCAGCTGATAATGAATTTTACTATTTTAACATTTATTAATTTATTTTAAAATTAGAATTATGATCACAGTTCCGGTTAGCACAGCTTCCGCTGAGAGAAGTTTCTTAAAGTTGAAATTTATAAAAATCTATTTGAGAAGATAGAATATCCGCGTTATCAGTTCGGATAATCGAAGCTGAAATAGCGGCTAAACTTAAATTACGACACAATACTGAAAAGGACAGTGAGTCTGCACGCTGAAAGGTTTGACTACTTCAATTTCTATGTGTGTGATTATTTTTCGTCATCATTTTATTAACAATAAAACTCGATTATTTTTTAATCTGGTCCACTTGATTTAACGATTTTTCACTGCGAAGTAAAGGCCTCGCCAAGGGCGGTTCGCCCGGTAGCAAAGCTTCCGAGAGAGCTTGAGCAAAGAAGTGTGTCTTAAGTTGGAAATTTTATAACAGACATACTATTTGAGAGAAGATAGAAAATCCGCGTTATCAGTTCGGATAATCGAAGCTGAAATACGGCTAAACTTAAATTACGACACAATACTGAAAAAGGACAGTGAGTCTGCACGCTGAAAGGTTTGACTACTTCAATTTCTACTGCTTGTGAATTATTTTTCGTCATCACTTTTATTAACAATAAAACTCGATTATTTTTTAATCTGAGTCCACTTGGAATTTAACGATTTTATCACTGCGTAAATTAAAGGGCCTACGCCTAAGGCGCCGGATTCACGCGAGGGTCTAATGTGGTCAAAATGGAGATGCAACTAAATTAATTATGAA
>NWSH02000008.1:10789149-10802300 GCA_002382865.2 Heliothis virescens | reverse complement strand
AAATCCGACTCCACGTAGTCTTGTCTGCCCTACCCCTAGAGTGTAATTCAAAATCGCATAGGCGCGGAGGGGCGAGGCGGCCCGCGAGTTGAGGAGCAGGTGGTTGTAACACTCGCCACCAAGCCAAGGTGGTGGGCGTTAAAGCTATCTGCGACGAAACTCGCATGGGACCGCCGGAGCCCCGCAGCGCCGGAGCCATGACAGAAATCATGCCTGCTGCATGATGCATGCTTGATTGCATGTTGCCTGCTTGCTTGCATTTTACTACCTAGTTGTTTATAGAATTGCTTAGAATGAGATTTCTTACCGACAAATTCCGATTTGTTACTGNAAAAATTACGGAATGAGCAGTTCGATAAATAGTTCAGCAGATCATAGCGAGGGGACTCCGTTTCGTCACGTAAATATTTATTTCCGAAAATCATTATCCATAACAAGTTTGTCATAAACTAGGTTTTAATGGCAAATCCGACTCCACGTAGTCTTGTCTGCCCTACCCCTAGAGTGTAATTCAAAATCGCATAGGCGCGGAGGGGCGAGGCGGCCCGCGAGTTGAGGAGCAGGTGGTTGTAACACTCGCCACCAAGCCAAGGTGGTGGGCGTTAAAGCTATCTGCGACGAAACTCGCATGGGACCGCCGGAGCCCCGCAGCGCCGGAGCCATGACAGAAATCATGCCTGCTGCATGATGCATGCTTGCTTGCATGTTGCCTGCTTGCTTGCATTTTACTACCTCATTGTTTATAGAATTGCTTAGAATAAGATTTCTTACCGAAAAATTCCGATTTGTTACTGCCCACACGTAACTGCTCATTTAATCATTTTTACTGCTCATTTAATTACTTTGCTGCTCAATTATATATTCACTGATCCATTTCATTATTTTTTATTACTAATTTTTGTATACTTTACTGCTTAGTTTTAACTGCTGAAATAGTTATTAAACGTGCCATTTATAATTTTTAACTTACCAAAACTGCTAATTACAACAGCCCCGTTAAATGAGTGCCTATAATAATGTGTTCAGGGCACTCGAGACTGCCACGATTTTGCAGTGCGTCTGGCATGTTTGCCGAACCTAGGAAAGATGGATGACTTATATGCATTGAACCGTAAAAGTTTACTTCAATCCTCTAGAAATTTAGTGATCGCCTGAACAATCTTAAATCTTCTAGACTGATTAGCACTGTCTAAGAGCTTCTGTAAAAATAATTAAGCATAATTTATTCTTAAGCAGATTTATTTCTGCTTCATCTATTTCGTAATTAAATGTAGAATCTCATTTTGCCAACAGAGATACTTTCATGACGCTTTTTTGTCATTGTAGATAGGTACCGTGAAGCTTCTGCAGGAGGAATGTCGAAAATAGGAGCTGTGACAGCTATTAATTGTAAATCCGTAACAGCATTTTCATAATTTTATACAGGGTAATGAAAATGCAATACGAGAAATAAGAAGCTTGAATATTTTACTTATTATTTACATGATAATGTCTCAACAAAATTGACAAATTAAAATATTTTAAATGACTGCAGCAAATTAAATTGACCACATCGATATGAGCGGTTAATATTGTAATACATTTATTCGACATATTCGACGAAACCAGCAGTTTTGGGAATAATTTAAACCATTTATTTTAAGTAGGTACACAGATCATCTTTATTCAATTGAACTTGTGTTTATTACTTGGAGAGCCAGATATCTGCACATGCTTAAGTAAAAAGTGGAATAATTGCTACGTATAGCTGGAAACAAATAATATTAAAAGATCTACTAAAATAACTTGGTAAGACCACTAGTGGACCTACTCTACCTCAAGCGGCGCACACCTGCATCAAAACCGGTTTCTATAAACATGATTTCACTCTCTCAGCACCAGTGGCGTTGCCTAATTTACGCATTCAAGCGAGCGACTACAAATATTTATTTCTCTGCTCGCAGAAAACTGCGGTTTTTCATAAGAAGTCCTTATAATTAAATAACCACAGGTTCCCTTAAAGGGTTGTTTGCATTTTGCTCCATTCTTTTGTTTCGCAAACTTTTGAAACACGAACATCGATTCCCAAATGCATCCACGGCTTTTCTATTTAAAAATAAATATTACAGTAAAAAGGTACTTTAAGTTTCATTTTGCTCCACGAATAATTTAAATAGAAAATTATTTTAAATATTTTTATGTCTCAATGTTCCCCACGTAAAAAGCAACGAAATATTAAAATATTAAAGTTTCATTTTCTTCCATAACATCTTGATGAGGCACAGTCGGTATAAAAGTGTTATGCATCGTGACAACTGAAGAATAAGGATAAGTGGTTTATTCTTTTAAACGCATATACGATGAAACATTAAGATCAGAATAAAGGTTTCGTATTAAATATATATCGATGGACATTCAACTATAAGTACTAGGGAATCATAACTGAATTGGAAGTAGATGTATAAGGCGACTTACCTTAGCGAAATAATGGTCACAAATAAATATAAAGGGTTGAAATTGGATCATTATTTGTTATCTTGACAAAGTACCAGGGATGGCCAGAAGTCCAACGGAGATGATCTGTTTAATAATGTTATGCACTTATTATGCACAAACTGTTTTTCTTCAGCATATCGACAGAATGTGTTATTAGAAAAGACAGATTTTTGTATTAATATTTTTTAATAAAAAAAGTTTTAATTTTTAATGTTTATAATTGATTATATTTTGATTACGATAATATAACAAGTTTTTCTTACAACTTAGTTACAACTAGTATAAGGATTTATTTGTGAACAATAACATATTTACAATTTATAAATTAATACTACTTGCTAAATATAACAAGTTATTGAGAATCACTGCACTGTTTGATTTATTATTCCTAACGCACATGATTTAAAACTGATTTTCCTGCTGACTGTACCGACAAAATGCTGTCCAAATATTATTTTTATATATTATTTTTATATTTATTTTTATAATGCTTTGACGAAAATGTGTGGAGCAATTTGAGAACTAACCCATTGTATTATTTGTTTTCGAAAATACAAAATTCTTTTTCAATTTTAAGGTCGTGGGGCAAATTGGGAAACGATTTAATTCTTATTTTAATTTAATATTTTTGTCGTGGGTGACTTTGGGAATACTTCGTGGATCAAAATGAGAATAACCCANGAGAACTAACCCATTGTATTATTTGTTTTCGAAAATACAAAATTCTTTTTCAATTTTAAGGTCGTGGGGCAAATTGAGAAACGATTTAATTCTTATTTTAATTTAATATTTTTGTCGTGGATGACTTTGGGAATACTTCGTGGATCAAAATGAGAACAACCCCCTTAAAATTACTCCGTAGTTTGCCAAAATCTTAACCGCACACCTGCATGTTAAAATACAGCCATGCTTACAGGGCATCATTGAAATATCATATTCATTATCGTCCCCATCAGTCATCGTTTACTTTTAAATATCTTTTGGCATTCCGAATTCATGTCGAACATAATTCTCAGGTACACAATATACCTACAATGCGATACCCATTATCTGAGCAAGTCATTGACTAATTCCTACCATTAACTAACGACGAAAAATGGAATTTGTACACCTGGACTCCATTAGTGATTACTTTTGTGCTATTGGACCATGCAATTCTAAATTTGTAAATTAGTTATCACTTCATAACTCTAACAACCTGTTTTCGGGCGAAAATGTCAACTTTTACCTGGACTAAAAACTTGATTTCCCGTCTGGATTTTGGTTTAGAAAACTAATCTTTCCTTTTCATTGCAGGACAAACCTCTTTTACGTAATTATAGGTCATTCCTTTTCATTGCAGGACAAACCTCTTTTACATAATTATAGGTACTTGACCTAATATACAACGTGCAATTAAAATAAATTGCAAAGTTTATACTAACCAGCGTTCTAGCAGTTTAAATGCATTGTTCAAAGGTTAGTACGTTTACGGAAGTGTACCGCATTGCGCGTACCAATTTTATGAAGAATTACGGTTTGCAAAATTAACTACTCGATCAAAGCAATAGAAAATACTAATCTTCTACAGTGTGGTTATTATAACAGATCTTGATGATGTACCCAGTAAATATGTTTTCTAATTAAACAGCAAAGTAAACCTTCCCAAAAATGTAAAACGTGTTCTTAAAACATAAATCTAAGCAGTTGTTGCGGTCTATGGAGCCTAGAGCGCGGTCAATGGTTTATCTCTTACCCTATTCACATAGCTATACCAGCCTCCCCAGCATACGGTTTAAAGAGTCAACAAACGCACACATAGGTAGTTGTGCTGCTTATAGTTACACCTTAGCACACAGGCCTCGCTTGCTTGTTGATACAGCGACGCAGCGCTGGCGTGCTCAGCTAAGGTGACTCAGAAAGTAAGTAGGTAGCTCCGCTTACCTGTACAAATCAGCAGCAAAGTAAATGGCGAAAGCAGCCGATTGGTCCCCATGTTGGCAGTCCGGATACTTTCTATCAATTATACACTGGGAAACAAATCTTATGCGCCCATCACGCACAGTTTTAATAAGTGCTTAACTCCAACTTAACTGTTATGCATCGCACACACAAAGTAAACGTTTACACTTCTGTAGGCCGATACACTTTTATCAGTTTAATTGACTAGAACAAGTAGTTTCCACACTTTTAAACTTGATACACTTCAAAACATAATCTCATTTTCCAATCCTCAATGTAAACTTTGGCGCGAAATTTCCGTTACTGGCGAACATGGGCACGTTGTACGCGGGCGACGGTTAGCCCAAGGCTGAATAAATTTCAAATCACAAAGCGGCGCGCGAGACAGAGACAGCACCACGAACAGAGTGAAACAGACAGATAATAAAGTTTGCCTTGTCTTGTCCGGGAATGAAGTGGCAACAACGCGCCGTTTTTAATGTCGCCTTGCGAGTTTTTCACTAGATGGCAGTGCAGCTTCTTAGAAAAAGTATGTAAGTACTTTCTCGTGTTACATACCTACATAAAACTTACTTGCTTTTATTTTAATACACTGTTGTTGTTCTTGAAGTTACTCGTAGTTTTGAGGTATTCCTCAAAACGCTCCTGTTTCGAATCGCACCAATGAAACGCTCCTAGATTTATTCTTCGAACTGCTCCTTTTAGGAGCGTTTCCGATAACAAAATTAAATATATAAAAATTGTATTGGTTCCTCGAAACGCTCCTATCGCTATCTTTCGATTAGAGAGGGGATGCTATCTAAAACTATCGATAGTGAGTAAAAAAGCCTTGCCCACCTTTGCAACATGGTCGACTCCCAGCGATTAACAAATACACCCAGTATAGTGTTGGTGCCGCCACGAACACGAGTGAGAAGGGAAGCGCATCTTTTCGCATGATAGCGGCAAATCCATTAACCCGCGCCTCGGCAAACATCCTTGACGCACAATAACTCTATGGAAGCCCCAACAGTACCCTAAGTGCATGGTTATATTGGACACGCAGGTCGCTGTATGCCCGCTGCAAGTAGCTAACCCACAGGCTGCAGGTGTAGAAAGATTGACAGCATGGTTTAAAAAGAGTTAAGTATTTTAACTGACTTAGGGTCTATAATTTTAAATACTTTGGTCACTGGGTAACCGATCACTTACGTGATAATGAAGACATTGAGAGGGAGCGCAGGTCCTGGCTGTCCGTTGTAACATGCTGGCCCGCAGGTTTGCACGGTGTTCGAAGTCAGTTAAAATACTTAACACTTTTGAAACCATAATGTCAATCTTTCTACACCTGCAGCTTGTCGGTCAGCTACTCGCAGCGGGCTGTATGCCCGACCTGCTTGTCCAATATAACAATGCACTCAGGATACTGTTGGGGCTGCCATAGAGTTGTAGTGCGTCAGGGTTGTTTTTTCCGAGACGCGGGTTGATGGATTTGCCGCTATCATCAGGAAAAGATGCACCTCCCTTCTCACTCGCGTTCGTGGCAGCACCAAAACTATACTAGTTGTGTTTGCTGATCGCTGGGAGTCGACCATGTTGCAAAGGTGGGCAAGGCTATTTTACTGACTATCGATAGTCTGTTTTAGATAACATCCTCTCTCTAATCGAAAGATAGCGATAGGAGCGTTTCGAGGAATACAATTTTTATATATTTAATTGTTATCGGAAACGCTCCTAAAAGGAGCGGTTCGAAGAATAAATGTAAGAGCGTTTCATTGGTGCGGCTCGAAACAGGAGCGTTTTGAGGAATACCTCGTCGTTTTATATTACACTAGCTTCTGCCCGCGACTTCGTACGCGGAACATGTCGCTTATGCCAGCGATAACGGGTCGTCAAAATGTAAGATCTTAAACGTCTGATGTCGAATTCTAAGAGCCCGGGGAAACGACGGGTTGCGCGAGACGATTCGAGATGTTTCAGATCTCTAATTTTTGTAAGTCAACAGAAAATGCCCACTAGACCAAACAACTGTTATTAAATTTCATTCGTATATGTTATTTTTAGGTAGTTATTATATCTTGTATCTATACTTTCCAAATGTCAACTATACATACAATAAGTATAAGTACAATACAATATCGGTAGGTAGTACCGATAGTTTTTGAGTAAATTGACTGTGACATACGGACTGAATTGTCAGCGCATTTATGCTGCTGCTACATAAAGCTGTCCGTATGAAAAACAGCGACACCGTCACAAAACGAAGGGCAGAAATAGCTTTAATTTTCATCGATTTAGCTTCAAAACTACTCCGTCAGTTTTCATAGACACTTACCCTCCTCCTTTTCACCCCCGTTAAGGCAGAATTTCCAAAAACCCTTATTGCGTCATTCTTAATTTCTAACCAAATAGCCAAATATTAATTTTAATCGAATTAGCTTCAAAACTGACGGAGTTTCATACAAACTTACCCCCTCCTTTTTACCCGCTTAAAGAGCGATTTTCCAAAAAAAAAATTGCCTATATGTTATGATATATAAGCTATATGTCTGCCAAGTTTCATCAGAATCCGTCCAGTGGATCCTGAGATTAGCGTGTGCTAACAGACAAACATACAAACAGACAAAAAAAATTTTTCGAATTCTTACTCTTCTTTCTATTCCTAATAATCCTACATATTTTGTTTTGTAAAAATATTTAATGTACAGACACGATTTTTTTACTCTTTTATTCCTAATAGCTTCTGCCAGCGACTTCGTTCGCGAACCATGTCGCTTATGCCAGCGACAACGGGTCGTCATAATCAAATATCTGAAACGTGATGATAATGTCTATGTCGCAGTCCCATTGTATAATCCGCTGTATTACATTAAAGCCAGCCGTTATCAAAAGCAGGGCTGTTATGTATTACGGCGGATTAACGATTAGTCGGATTGAATAAGGCTGAATGAAATTCCGCTGGAATGTGTTCGGCGCTATACGTTCTTTAATGCCGCTAGCTGTAATATCAAAGAGTGGTTCGTTAACCGCCTCTTTAACAGTTTTTAGTTCCCATTTTTAGCACGCGCGGCGCTGCCTGTCACAACAACAACAACAATGGCGTCGAATACAGAAAGTTTGATAATAAAATGTGAAGTTAATAATGGTTTTGACGAGAAAAACGTGACAAATGTGACTGTAAATAGTGACTTCAAGGATAAATTTCATGTGCAATTGAACAGTTTTTTGTTATCACATGGTNCTTTTAGCACGCGCGGCGCTGCCTATCACAACAACAACAACAATGGCGTCGAATACAGAAAGTTTGTTAATAAAATGTGAAGTTAATAATGGTTTTAACGAGAAAAACGTGACAAATGTGACTGTAAATAGTGACTTCAAGGATAAATTTCATGTACAATTGAACAGTTTTTTGTTATCACATGGTCACCCTACAATGTGCAATGCAGCTGAACGTGAGCCGCCAAAGTGTAGAACGTATCGCAATGACAATCCAGCTAATCGTTAATCCGCCGTAATACATAACGGCCCTGCTTTTGATAACGGCTAGCGGTAATGTAATACGACGAATTATGCATTTCGACTGCGACATCTACACCCTATAACGGACCTATTTGCTAAATTTCATGTGTCTTACTTCAAAAATCATTGGACGTCCGTACAAATTACCAAACCCCTTTTTTACCCCTTGGGGGTGGAATTTCAATTTAAAGACACAGCTCTGTCTACAATTTTATTATATGTATAGATAGATAGGTAGATAATCCTTTAATTTCATAAACGCATTCAAAATATTTAGTTGGTTATTAAGGTAAATAACCTGTAACATATCATTTTACCACTACACCTAAACAAAATAAAACAACATCATTTATAAAATGTTTTTTATTTTTGTATAAACAATTATTAAAGAACTAAGCACCCTTTTGTCTTGTTTGTCTCTGTGAGGCGTTCTTAAAACAATTCATTTCTTTGTAAGAAGTCTTGTATAGAACGGAAGTTTTGTTTTGTTGTTTCTGTTAAATCAGTTTTCCGTCACAATGTGTTTTTTTTTTTTCAACAAAACTTGCATAGATTTTCACAAACTCATGAAAATGTACATTTAATTTAACCTTTTTCTACGGTATCTTTATATACTGAAGGTATGTACATGTAAGGTTGGAGCTAATAAAAACAAGTCATAGGTATGAGATTACAACAACAAGGAAGTGGTTCTTTTCTTCTAACAAATGAAAAAGTTTACAAAGAGAAAACTTCACAGGTGCCTACGAAAATATTTGTAGGTATTTAGGTACCTACGTGTGTAAGTATTTTGAAATCAACAAAAAATATTGCATAGCAATAACATAAAATCTTTCAACATTCACCTATATAATAGTCGTTTTAAGTGGTTAGCTGAAGAGCTTGATTTTCTAACTTAGGTAGGTACGATTCGTTTGACCAGTTTTTTTTTTCAAAAAGCAAGAGCGACAAGAGGGTTGCTTTTAACGCACTCGATATTTTGTTCAATTCTTCACACCAAGCCGGGTCAAGATAAAGTACACTCTCTTGGGATCATTCAAAGCCTCTCAACTTTCCTTCATTTTTAATAAACACTTGCAATATCCTTCCTCCCTCTCGTTTTAAAAAGCTTTGATCTCGGTTTTACAGTCTTCTTATTTTAACGATATTTTTGCGATGACCAAGTTTACACTGTTCATTTTTGTTTGTATTTGCAGTGGTGTGTAACAGCGGCTTTTGCTGGAAAATCGCAAAGGAACATACATACATGCTGAAATATCTATTCAATCTTATTTTTTTACACGACATTTCTTACATATTTAAAATGTTTCTATACAAAAAGAGACAAAAATGAAGAAAAATACTAACCATATCAAATAATCTCGAAAACTTCGAATCAAGGACATGAAATGCAATGGTACACCATTGCGTCCTGAGTCGCTAGCCGTCATACCTTATGTTAACAACCGGAGCGTACAATCAACACTAAAGCTGTTAATCTTCCTAGAATAATACTCAAGCTTAGATCTTGTCTAAGCACAGATTTTGGACCATTTGATTGGTTGAATCTAATTTCGCGTACTGGCAACAAGCCGATTTTATTATAAGTTACAAAAACTTTCTCACTTAGACATATAACTGGGGAACTTTTGTGCAACGTAGCTAAACAACTGTGAGCCATCAACGTCAAACTTCAGAAGAAAATAAGGCAATTCGTAGGGCAATAAAATAGCAATCACAAGTTATCAAACAACCATACATATGTAGTCCCATCTGCTGAGATTATATGAATGGAACCCTAAGGAAAAACCGAGCTGACCAAACGATTAAATAGGTACTCGAAAGATATACATACTCGAAACAATAAGTTCGGTTGGTGATGGCAATTTGCATAGCATTGTCGGCCCAGTGGTAATCTAAAGGCCTGTAGTTATTGCAGTCGGTACGAAACACCTATTTATCACTTGTGTCAGTTAATTATAGGTGTTTAATGGCATAATGATAAATGTAACCAAGCTTGATACTTATTTATGCCTTTACCTTTATGTTATTTTATAAAAAAAGGCCGCTTAGTAGCGATAATGAACTGCAAAATTAAAAATGCATTACAAGAAGTGCATTGTTTGTTATTAGACGTAGATCTATATACATCTATAACATCTATATACATCTATATACATATAATAAAATTGTAGACAGAGCTGTGTCTTTACATTGAATATTTTTTCGAAAAAATTTGTGTTATGCATTATTTGTATGCTACTGAAGCCAAAACAATCGTTTTTAAAATTTTTGTCTGTTTGTCGGTTTGTCTGTTAGTCTGTTTGTCTGTTTGTCTGTTCGCGATGGAATCAAAAACGGCTGAACCGATTTCAAAAATTATTTCACTGTTGGGAAGCTACACTATCCGCGGGTAACATAGGCTATATTTTGTCCGGGTACGGCAAGTCGTTCCCACGGGACGCGAGTAAAACCGCGGTAATATGAAAGCTCTCTGATTAACAATGAAATCTCGGACACTATAACACCTACCAACTTGAAAATTGGCAGGTAGGTTCCTCATAGGGTGTAAAAATACTCTAAGAAACGATTTTTGGAAATTCCACCCCTAAGGGGTAAAAAAGGGGGTTGGGAGTTTGTATCGAAGTCCTATGTTTTTGAAGTAAGAGACATGAAATTTTGCAGATAGGTCCGTCATAGGGTGTAGATATTATCTAAGAACGGATTTTACCAAAATTTACCTCTAGGAGTGTAAAACAGGGGTTGAAAGTTTGTATGGAAGTAATTCGTTATTGAAGTGTTGTTGGTTTGTTTGTTTGTACACGCTAATCCGTCCAGTAGTTCAGAACTACTGAACGGATTTGAATGATTCTTTTAGTAAAAGTGATATTTTAGTAAAAGTTGTTTGACTTACAAAAATGAGAGATCTGAAACGTCTCGAATCGTCTCGCGCAACCAGTTTTTTCCCCGGACTCCTAAAATTCGACATCAAATGTTCCAGATCTTTGATTTTGACGACCCATTGTCGCTGGCATAAGCGACATGGTCCGCGTACGAAGTCGCGGGCAGAAGCTAGTAGATTATAAAATCCATTATTAATTAAGGCACATTTATCGCCAGCCCAACAGGCTGGCATTAATTTAATGAATGTTTTGAGATAAATAAATAAATATATGTAATTTCCAAATTTCAATTTAAACAATATCTTTAAACATATGAAAACGTTGACAGGTCCAAATATTTTTACAAACTCAGCTAGAAACCAAACAGTGAAGTAAGGTTTACTGAAATCTGCCAGCATCAAAGGCTTTACCAGCGAACCTATCCGCATATATTTAGTTAGCAAACTTTATGTGTCTTACGAAATTACCTGGCTCATGTTACGTACACTTACGAACTTATTTGTGTACTTTTCGTTCAATTTCATACCTCTTATTAGCACGCTCTACGATTAATTTTGTTATAATTTTTGTTTGTTCGATTTCATACCTTTCAGATTAGCACGCGCTACGATTAATTTTAGAAAATAATATTTGTTTTGGTACATTTTGGGTGATCCGTATCACTGAAGTACATAAATTGTACAATTGTTAACATAGCACTATGAACGTTAAGTTATATTGATGCTCTTGAAATTCAGAGATATCAAATAGAGCTTGCCAAATATGAGCCAGATTTGGGTTTGATAGTTTGAACCTATTCCTAATCATTTTACTAATATGCTAAACACATTCACAAACACACAAGTGCATTATACAGTTATATAAACGTATTTTTCTATTAGGATATTGATACAAACATCGTATGTAAAGCTTTGCCAACTAATTTCAAGTTACGTCTTCGTACTTGGTATAAGTTTTTTATCAGTTTGAAACTATCCCAATATAGAAGCCCCTTCTTATGCAGTTTGAATATTAGTAATGCAAAATATTACTTAATTCTTTCCTTTTACACGAAACTTACCTAGCCAACTTTGATACCCGCATTATATATAATCGTATCAGGTGTGAAACCTTTATTATGTTAAAAATACCACATGTTTTTTTTTTCCAAATAGGTATTACATTTTGGTCTTTATATAATTCCTTCAAAGAAACTTTAAATATTTTTTTATTTGCAAATCAAAGAGCCATGTTGAATTTAGTATTTAAGGTTTTAAATAAAAAGTGTTTGACAAATATTTTGTGAGTACTTACATAATTAAACAGAGGCGGATAGGGAACTAAATTGAGTCTACCTGTCAAAGAGCTGGCCGAGAGCTTTTATTTATTTAACGCGCCCATTCTAAATTAAGTTGCTCATCGCGAATTACTCTAGTCCAATTTACCTGTAATTCAAACAGACAGAAACTAACTAAGGAGACGATGAATTTTATTACTTTCAGCACTTTTAGCAACGGGTTATCCGGGGCCACAGTAGTGCCCCCGTAAAGACGAGCCAAGCGAAGCGCAAGGGTACTACCTACCTTTTATCGAAGTTTTTCGTCGTTTTGAACCCTCAAAGTGTTGGTTTCCGATACACCAGATAGTTCATACTCTCGGAATATGATTTCAATAATAGACTTAAGTAACGTACAAAATCTCAATTGAATAGCTCTAACACTTTTGGTTTTATTCATATCTAAAATACACCGATTTCGTCACTGACACACTGATGATTATCAAAATGTTTTTGGTGGGAGTTCATTATTTAGCATCCGTAACTTGCCTAAAATGACATCTGGAGTGCCTGTTCTTCTTATATACTTGTACTTTTTTCCACGTGTCAATTAAATCAGGAAAAGATATGACGAATAAACTTTATCCGTAAGAGTACGATCCGTTTACTATGAAAACTTAAGTGTTAATATAAAAACGTTGTTAATTATAATTAACTAGCATGTTCATTAACAGGTAATCATATTATCCCACCAAAAACATTCTGTAAAAAACTAGCCAATTCTCGCGGAAGCTGCTTGTTTATCTCTAAAAAGTAATGAAATCTAGACAAAGTCGTGCTGAGTCTATGAATTCTTACTGCGGTTTCTTTACTATTATTATAGTTAATGCTATATGACTGGCCGTTGATCATTCTTTAAACGTTAGTGAGTACAAGTCAACGGCCAGTCATATAGCATTAACTATAATAGTAAAGAAATCGCCGTAAGAATCCTTAGACTCAGCACGACTTTGTCTAGATTTCATTACTTTTTAGAGATAAACAAGCAGCTTCAGCGAGAATTGGCTAGTTTTTTACAGAATGTTTTTGGTGGGATT
>NWSH02000008.1:10769347-10787620 GCA_002382865.2 Heliothis virescens | reverse complement strand
AGCTGCTTGTTTATCTCTAAAAAGTAATGAAATCTAGACAAAGTCGTGCTGAGTCTAAGGATTCTTACGGCGATTTCTTTACTATTATAGTTAATGCTATATGACTGGCCGTTGACTTGTACTCACTAACGTTTAAAGAATGATCAACGGCCAGTCATATAGCATTAACTATAATAATAGTAAAGAAACCGCAGTAAGAATCCTTAGACTCAGCACGACTTTGTCTAGATTTCATTACTTTTTAGAGATAAACAAGCAGCTTCCGCGAGAATTGGCTAGTTTTTTACAGAATGTTTTTGGTGGGATTTCACTTCTTTTTGTAGAAACGTGAGGTTATTGATATCTACCTAAGGCCTACCTAACTATATATCTACCTAACTGCCTCGTTGGTCTAGTGGTCGCATAGCGCGACTGCCGTGCCACGGGTCTCGGGTTCGATTCCCGGGTCAGGCCGAAATCGCTTTGTGGGTTTTAGAAACTTTCACAAAGCAGCCTGGAGTTTGGAAGTTGGCGGTGTTACACCCCCGTGCCTGGGAGGGCACGTAAAGCCGTCGTCCTCGATTGTTACTCAGTAGCAGTCGTAGTTATAAATCCACGTCAGAGGCCGTCAGGCGGATTTGAGAAAACTCTGACACTAGGGCTTGTCAGGTGATTAAACCTGCAGCTCACTCGATAAGAAGAAGAAGACCTAAGGCGTTTTGTCGATTCCTCTAATAGTTTGGTTGGGCTTTTGTGTTTTCTAATCAGGGTCACCAGGTACTCCAGATCTTCGATTATCCTAGTTTTTATAGTTTTCCTTATATGTGGTCATTAATTCCTAACTCTGTTCCAAATTTCAGCTCTCTGACTTTATTGGAAGTACTAGTTCTATTTTGATGATCATGAGTGAGTGAGTGTTGAAAATACGAAACTTTGTTTTGGCTTATCTTCGGAACTAAATTACCTACAGACTTGGAATTCTGGTTTTTAAGTATATGAATATAGCTTTCGGGATGACGAAAATTTCTGCGTTCTGGTTTTATCCAGAGGTTCTCAAATAGCGATATAGGGCCTGAAAATGCGGCGAAATGGTTCCAGTAAAGGATGGTACGGATACGGATTTGCTTTGCGCTCGACTTGGCGGGGGCACTGACGTGCCCCCAAATACGTGATTGTGGTACTTATAAATTTTGTGATATACTTACCTAGGTGTTTTTATAGGTTTGTACCTATTTATTATAATCTAAGATTTTCATANGGGGCACTGCCGTGCCCCCAAATTAGGAAGGTGTCGCTACACTGACATGTGGTGTAATCAAATTAATGTCAGTCATTGATAATAGTTAGAGATAAACGCAATTAGCTTAATGATACGTTTATTCAATTGATCAGATTCAAAGATACTGGTTTATCTGTTGCATGAGACATCAGTATTAAGTATTATCGAAAGCTCTCTTTGTCCTGAACACTAAAGTCAAAACCACGTCGTTTTATGAATACTTGTGTAAAATATTTTATTTACGAATATGTTTTTATAGAGTGAGTGATAAAACATAGTGCACATTCGATTTGTACAAACCTTTAGAAATATTAACCTTCGTTGCCTGCGTAATACAAACAAAAGAATTGATTGATTCATACATACGACAGTTTAGTGCACCATTGTAATGAAAACTCTTTGTATGCCTTGTTTGAACAACGGACTATAACCTTATAACGTCTATTGATGAAAAATAATTGATGTTCAATTATTTTTAATAATTATATTATAATAACCAATATTATAATAAGATTTCCAATTATTCAAATTCTCTGAAATATTAAGGGCCAGTAACTCAGGTTCTAGATAGCTATCTGACAGATAGTGTCATTTAAAGGCCGTTCCCAATAACCTATCTAACTCTGGATTTGCTTACCAGAGATAGGAATTTGACATTACTTGTATGGGGCTCATGTCAAAATTCTATCACTAGTAAGCAAAACCAGAGATAGACAGAATATTGATTTCCGCAGTTAATGTTTTAAATTTTTATCAACTTTTCCATGGCATGATCTGCAAGAAGATCTTTATCCGAGACCAGTTAATCTGGCCGTAAATGTTTTTTACGACCTACCAATATTGCTACAGAAAGTTTTTTGAAACAAAACAAAGTCTAGATTAGGTTGATTTGCAATAAAACTTCAAGCAATGCAAGCAAAAGGTTGAATCAACAAACGATATTGAAAAAAACCGGCCAAGTGCGAGTCGGACTCGCGCACGAAGGGTTCCGTACCATTTTCTATGAAAACTGAACGCATCTATTACCTACAACTAGCCAATATACAAACATTTTTCGGCAACAAAAAATAACTTTGTTTTTCATACAAATATATGTATAACAAAGTTATAATTTGCGATTTCCAAAAAATTGCTATATCTCAAAGACTGCTGTCTGTACCACGTTCAAAATAATTTTCCTTGAAAGTTTATGTAGAGTTCTACTTTTGAGATTTTTTTCATATTTTCTAAACTTGCGGTTCAAAAGTTAGAGGGGGGGGGACGCCTATTTTTTGGCTTTTGGGGCAATTATTTCCGAAAGTATTAACATAATCAAAAAATGATTTCAGTAAACCCTTATTCATTTTAAAATACCTATCCAACGATATATCACACGTTAGGGTTGAAATGAAAAAAAAAAAAATCACGCCCCACTTTACGTGTAGGGGAGGCACCCTAATAAAACAATTTTTTCCACTTTTTATCACTTTTGCACTTTGTCGGCGTGGTTGATTTACATATTGGTACCAAATTTCAGCTTTCTAGCGCTAACAGTCTCTGAGATTATCCGCGGACGGACAGACGGACGGACAGACAGACATGGCGAAACTATAAGGGTTCCTAGTTTACTACGGAACCCTAAAAACCATGAATATTTTAACAATATTTGAATGCCCGCTTTTCAAGTCTAAAAATAGAACTAAGGTTTTGAGCTTGGTACTTCGCCCACTCCAGAAAGCCAAATTAAATAAATAATTCGCAAAAAGCAAGCTGAAGTAGTCTTTATCTACCAGACACTTGTACCTAATTGTATTCAAAATCATCGAGTGACTTCCCCGAATTAAAATCCGCAAAATCACGAACAATGCCAGTTAGCACGGCCATCTACAGTACCTATTCCGTGGCAATTATGAAATCTTATCAAAAAGTGAAATGTATTTCAATTAACATCTCTAATTCTCGATTCAGTTTCGTTAAACTTTCTCTTTGCCGTACAAAAGGTGCATTGTAGTTGGAGCTACTCGCACAGTTACGGCAACATTTCAACCAACTGATTAGGAGTTTAGGAATTAAATGTATCGTGTATTCTTGTTCCAAGTTTTTATCCTTGTACATATAACTTTTTCGCCAACGCCTGAGGCAGTTGACGAAGTCCTAGGTAAGTTTGTTTGTTTTATTTCCCGTGGTGAGCAACTTACACTCAAATACAAGAACTACTTATCCGTCCCGTTTCGTCATTGTGGATAACAGTATGACGTCATTTCCCCCAGAGAATGTTCTGTTAGTGGCCACTTGGGACCGCCAAGTGCCCAATAATTTGACTTTGTCAATGTGTTCAAGTGGATATAGATAGTAGTAAGTTACGGTCTTCAAAGTGGTCGTTTTTCAACAATGTGTTTCTATGCATATCCCAGCTATAATCAATACCTAAATAACAAAACGGCTATTTTTGGAACATAAAATAGTCCTGTATAATCAGATAAATATCGGGACACCTTTTCACACACGGTCGGCTAGCCCCATGGTAAGCTATTAATTAGCTTGTGTTATGGGTGCTAACACAACTGATAAACTACATATTATAATTACGTATATATTTTATATAAAAAAAAACATTTAAAACAAAACAAAACATTTAAAAGATACATATAACACCCAGACCACAGCCAACAAACATGCTCATCACACAAATGCCACAGCCATCATTCCGAAAATATTTAATGATCATTTTTTTACGTATTTTAGTATATTTATTTGTGTTAAAGTTGGCGGAAGGTTTTAATTAGCTGTTGAAACCCATTTGTGAAGTGAGGCCGAATTTAATTATGAACATTTAATATGTAATTTATATTGGTAACATTTATGACTATAGTATAAGGTAGGTACTTATCGTGATAGTATCTGTAGCTTAACAAACTACAAAATCGAACGCCACATTTCATAGCATATACAAAAGTTAGCACACGATACAGTGGTGGAATTCAAAGAAATACCACTAGTAGTCACAGCAGCTGTTTCATCTGTGCGAGATGTTGGCTATTTGTCATCCCCCGCGAATGCGCGATCACCTAACAAACTGCCTTTACTTACAAATGCTCCAAAGCATAAATCCAACGTGTTACTGTTGTTTGGTTTTAAACAACGCTGACCAACATTATGCACAAACCTATCACAAGTTTGTAAAGTCGGCCAACTAAGTACGCGAAATGAATAAGTTCTTGAAAGCTTAAACCGCTCATTTTATTGAAACGTGGCACATCTATCTTAGAGGATTACGCTATAATCCTGATTGAAGTTCCAAATAGACGCAGATTTAATTTATTGACCGTCAATGGCCTCCTGAACTGTGTAAATTAATTACAATTTTGACGTAGGCTGCTGTCAGGCGCCCTGGTAGTGCCGCTGTACCGCACATCCGCACAGGAATACTAAACCCGCCAACCACCGCCAAACAAACGGCTGTGACTTAATTAAATTTATGCTTGACACGGTCTTAACATTTAATTTAGATATTCAAGAAGCATATAAAGTTTTTACAACCACACAGCCGCACGAGATTATCGTAAACTATAAGTTTCTGCTGGGTTTATGAAAATCCAAGGCACTTTACGTCCCTTTTCCCAAGTACGAATACAAGTACCATCAATATTAGCCATTACTTATAGCTGGGGCAAGCTATAAACTTTATAGCAATTAAAAGAATTTCCAAGTCTTATAACAAAGTATAGTTCAAACTTATGACTTCTGATAACAACAGTAACAAATAAAAACTAGGTACGTCGAGCTTCGCTAGGTACCGCTTTTAACTGTTTACATTGTTCGGTTGCACTTTTTTCTAGTCTCAATTCTATCTTGGGTAAGCATGACCAAATTACAGAGTTTTATTTTTAGCTAGTAAAAAATACATTGACAAAGGTTATAACTTCACTGAAATTAAGAAGAAAACTGTTCCAGAGAATTATACGGTTACAATTATATTATGCATATTGCATCTGACTCGTTTCCAAAACTATAAAATATTCGCGACTATCTTTCGCGAGTGTCGTCTCCGTTGCCGTCACTCTCTTAGATACCGAATAGGTACATTGCAGTTGCAGCCAAGCTTTTCCAATATTTATTAAAACTCAGACTCTATCATGAACGAAGGAATAAGGTCAAATATTATGCATGCTATAAATAGATAGACCCTAAGCATCCGCCTCTTATATCGTAAACATTTTAGGAGTTTTCATTATCAGAGCCCTTCAAGGAAACTTTATATGTAAAACTGTAAGTAGTAAACGAAAAATATGAAAAAGGATTTTAGTTTAGCAGGAATGGCACTAACAATAAAGTTCTGCGGTAGTCGGTTTTATCTCTCTTTGGGAGGACAGGAAACATAAACAATACAGATTTCTGTGACTGAATAGAACAATTTTTAACCATCTCACGCAGTAAGTATTATTCAGGAGTTCGGTTTTTGTGGATGACAGATAACCACCACCCAATCTCCATAAAGACGATCCTTCAATGTCAGAATATTGAAACCCAGACCCCAAAGGGTTAGAAGGAAATTGGACTAATAAAATCTTTGTCATAGCCTAGCTAACATCTACCAAGTTGTCTGTTAATTAGTATTAATGACGTAGGAATTAATGATTAATTACGATGCATATCTTAATCACTGTCTGTAATTTTATCACCATTAACATAAATGTAATTAGTCCACGACAGAGCTCTTCCCGAAAATTATAATAATTATCATGTTATTGTGGGTGGCGAATAAAATAATCTTTGTTTGTCTATTTCATTAAATTACTTGGTGATAAAAAAATATTCCTTGAGGCCGTTATCTAGAAAAAAAATCTGTGAATGTTACTGAAAATAGAACGTTTTATTGTAACAAATTTCTTTAACTTATTATTCCATTTATTTATTTTCAAACATATTTCTTAATTATAATTGAACTTATTATTATAACGGGGTTATTGGTAATTAAAACAACCACTCGTTAAACCAGATGTAAACAAATACAATTTTAATTATTTTCAGTCAATATAGATTTTACACACTACAGGTCCACACTAATACAAAGTAATAGTCTATCTAAACACTAAAAGTCACCAACACTGACTGCGGAAATCAATATTCTGTCTATCTCTGGATTTGCTCACTAGTGATAGAATTTTAACATTAGCCCCATACAAGTAATGTCAAATTCCTATCTCTGGTAAGCAAATCCAGAGTTAGACAGGTTATTGGGAACGGCCGTAAATGACCGCTCGTATTCGGATCCGACGCGGATGCCGACCGTGCTAGCCGGGGTGCGCTCAACTGCCCGAGATCGTTTTTTTTTTTGTTAGGGCATCTCGCAGTCCAGCCGAGAGGCTGTTTACTCCTTAACCGGACAAGTCCCTGTGGATCCCTTGAGTTTAAGGCCTCCAGCCAGGGCAGTTCAGCCTGAGAAGGCTGTTGAATGCTCAACCGGATAAATGCACGGCGAACTGTTTTTTTTTTTTTTTTGGTATGGCATCTCGCAGTTCAGCCTAGGAGGCCGTGTACTGCTTAACCGGTCGTTCCCTGTGGATGCCTAGAATTTAAGGCCCCCAGCCAGGAGCTCGGCGAACTGAGCGCGCGCAGGGCTTATATAGCTGGTCGCGAGGAGGCGGCGGTGCGCGCGGGCGGTGCAGTCATGCGCTTGAGTGGGGCTCGCTGCGCGGTGCGTTTACGGGTCGCAGAGTTGTAGTGTTACATTATGTATGATATAAACTTAATTTGCCTACCTAAATTAGTTTTACATTAATTTCGAGGCTAGGTTAGAACTTTATAAGTATTTAGATGTGCTTTAATTAAAATACCTAATTAAACAGCGCTTAAAATTCTTGCATCGGCAATGCCGAGTGGAAAATCCGCAATATTATTTTTATTTATGATAGATGAATTAGGCATAGAATGTAATTTGGAACGATTTTGAATGTTATGATTCTTTGTTTAATTTTTAGTAACGTCTTAAGACAGTAACACTCTAGTTTTTATTTTCATGTCATAGACATTATAATAGTTACATCATCTGCCTAGCCTTTTCCCAACTATGTTGGGGTCGGCATCCAGTCTAACCGGATGCAGCCGAGAACTAGTGTTTTACATGGGCGTCTGCGCTGTCTGACCTCCACAACCCAGTTACCCGGGCAACCTGGCACCCTTGGTAAGACTGGTTGTCAGACTTTCTGCTTCTGACTACCCGTAACGACTGCCAAAATGTTCAAATGACAGCTGGGACCCACCAGTTTATCGTGCCTTCCGAAACATTTAATTTAAACATTATAATCGTTACAAAGATAAAAATTAAGCAATTCGTATTATACATCTAAAAGTAGCTGAACATGAAAAACAACAAGTACCTGAAACTATTTCAAAATGATTAGCGTTCCAACTATAAAGTTCACTGTGGCTGGTGGACACCCCAAGATTGAGCTTCAAACTTCATTATACACTTCTTGAGATATTTCAACTAAATCTATGGAATTTATCATCACCATCGGCCTACTTTCTGTCTCACAGCTGAGAAAAGACCCCTAATGCGACCAGTAATAATAATTAATTTTATCCATAAAATAATCTCTTTAAAAGGTTTCCGTTAAGTATGCTTCCAGACCTTTGTTTTAAAACGATCTCGACAGGTCATCATTCAACTAAAATTGTTCAATATTGTTCCCGGGAGGTCGCGTCTATTTCGTGAAAGAAATATTAAGTCTAACACCTACAATACGTTACTATCAGTGTAGATGGCAGTTTAACCTGATCTAATCTTATCTGTCTACTAATATAAAAAGACACGCTAGACCTAGCGAATCAAGAAATGTTTTTCGCAAACCAAGTAAATCCGTGGCTATTTCGGAAAATCCTAGAAGCAGGATAAGCCACATAATGAATCCTGGCAGTAAGCCGGAATTCTTCCTAGGTGGGAGAAAAACAAGTTTTCCTAAAAAGATGGGAAGGATCAGCAAATGGTATAGGAAATCTCTTTAACTACGTCAGCTTAGCGGGGGAATAAATTCCGGAGCACCAAGTGTACTAAATGATTCAAGAAATCTTAGACTAAGATGGTCGGTTAAGTGGAAGGTACTTTTGATATTATTTATAAAATATAGGGTACTTTACGTTCCCACACTTAGAAGCGTGCCAGTCTAAAAGCTTCACTGTTTGATGTTGACAGAATAAATAGTATTCAAGATTTAGGTCTTTGAATGCTTGAAATAGCTTCGTACACTGTTAAAAGTCCAGAAGCGGTAATTATTTGACCTGTTGAAGTAGGCTTTTAAATTGAATATCGATTATGAATCCCTGAAGGCCATTCTTACGTGTATATTTTGATTTTGAAATACTCGAATATTTAATTTTATCAATAGATACTAACGTAAGCGACATCGTTTGCAGTGTACCTATTACACAAGAGTACCTACGTCTGATTTACTAATCAGAGACTTAATCAAACATTCAAATATGGATTAGAATCTCGTCAAAAGCTTTCATGTATAGCAGGATTAATTACGTTTTTGCTAAAGTAGGTATTTTAGGACTGGTGAGAAGAGGGACATTTATAAAGGATTTTGACTGTCATTTTATTTTATCAATAAGTAGTACATAAGGTAGTAGGTACATAATTATGACACATTTTAACTACAACTTCGGCAATAGCAACGTATCTGCAATGTCTTTGTTATAGCATTTGTTCATAGGTTTTGGGTACCATACGGAGTGACGGCAGCTTGTTGTCAAGCATAGTTATAACATTAACAAATATGAATAACGACTTACATTCATATTTACGCAGAAATCCTAAAACAAATTTTTTTTTTTTCTTTATTATCTATGAATTTTAGACGTGCCAAGGTCATACTATGGAAAATATCTAAGCCTAATGAAGTCGGACAGACATACTTTTTATTATTTGCCAAATTTTCCCCCGACGGTATAAACTGTTTAAATAAAACTTTTTCTTTTAAAGTAGTGCCCTAAGTAGGCCATTATACAATTTATTATCTTATGCGGCAGGTGCTCAGTCGCTCAGTCCATCTCTTAGAACTTCACAATTCATTTAGCTGAACATCAGATTAAAAGGATACTTCTGAGAATACAAAAACTTATAAACTTTAAAATGATTTCAGGATTTAATACTAGGCTGTTGCGTTTGTAGAAAAACAATAAATAAATATGGTGGCAAAACATTAAGTTACAATAGTTACTCATGATCATTAGCTGGGTTTCAAAATACACATACGGCTATTCTTAACTTAAACCTATCTGCTGATTTTTATGATGCTTACTAGAAATTGAATTTTGACATATCCATGGAGATATCCATACAAATAATGTCAAACTCCTATCTCTAGTAAACAAATCGACATACAGGAAGGTTACTGAATTCCACATAAAGCCGATTGAAAAATATAGCTAAGTATTTTCCATCTCTTGGATTGTTGTCAAGTATGTTACTGATTAATTATTTCAAGAGGAACTGTTTCTTGGAAAAATAATATTCATTAATAAACTAGGATTATACGTAGGTACCTACCAAAAAACCGAATTAAATGGAGTAAAGTAAAGAAAGTGATTGATAAAATAAACAAAAATATACAATTCGTATTTATTCTTTACAGCTAAGGCCGTAAAATATGGCGCCTCTATTTGCGTCTAGACAGACTCAATCTGAACTGATCTTTTTTGTCGAGATTCATCAGTCGTAATTACGAAAGCCTCGGTCTGAACGTGGCACATAATCAAATACTATAGGACTTACACGTATTTATTACTTTTGTTCTACTTAGATCGTGTCAGTTTTGTAGATATTGTAGGTAATACGTAGAGCCGTTAATACTGGTTGGAATTAGCAGTAGCTTAGCTTAAGAATCCGGTTGTCATTTCCATTTTTGTATTATTATTATTTTATAATACAACTTTCAAACGATCATTTCATTTGCATACTCTTTTATCTGTTTTATCTCCCTATTGTAAAACGTTTAAGTTTTAAAATACATGCTCATACAGTTCACTCACATGAGTGAAATACTTTTTTGTTTATAACGTAAAATTCTGATTGAATTTCATCGATTCGTATTTATTTCCCAAGAATCGTGCTTTTGTTGCAATTCGTGTAGCGAATAAATCACGTAATGTATTGTCGCTCCCACAATTCCTATCGTTTTTCTATAGAAATTATTATAATAATTCATCCATACTCCATTACACGCAAAACTTTAGGTACTGAGAGGCGGAGACAGTTTTCTGTTACCGTGTACTTCATATTTTTTCAGTTCTGCAGAAAAGTCTATTCCTACCAGGAAAGTACAAATGTCTCCGAGACTAAGTAATTTATTATTTGAATATTTTTGCGTGGAAATATTTGAGTTGGATAAACAACTTTCGTTCTTTGACTTGAAAGTTGCGGAATTGTGCCAAGGAGTTGTTGTGAGTTGTGTAGATACATATTTCACGGGTAGTGTCGTGGTGAGATACAGCAGTGCGACGTGCAAGCCTGCCGTTTATAGCCAATAAACCTGCTAATATTAGGAGTTACAATATCACACTGCGAGTGCCCGTGTGATAACTGTGGATCATATTTTTAATTGCCTTGGTAATAAAAGTAAGTTATATCTTATAATATAACATTTTATTTTCATTTACCTCATTCGAGAAACAGCGTGATATACACACGGTGAAGAACAAGCAAATAAAGGCGGTCATCAAGTTATAACTCATAATGATAATTCGCATACAAATACATACAGAACCTCTCGTTCTTTTGATAACTTCGGCTAGGCATTTAGGCTAGGGATGGTTGGCGCTCATATGAAGTACCTCGGACTCGTTCTCGACAGTCGGTGGGACCTTGGGCCGCACCAGCAGCTCGCCCCCCGGTGCGCCCCGAAGGCGCCGCTTCAGCGCTCTCGCGCTTGCTGCCTAACCTTAGGGGCAGAGGCGGCTCGCCCTAAGGAGCGCTGGTGCAGTGAACTCCCTTTGAATTTTATTACTAATATCACCATTTGAAATCTGTTGTAACGAACTTCTGATAATACCAATTTAAAAAAAAAACCTTTACATATTATCCATTCCATACATCATCATTTCATAGGCAACGCGCGAAGCGGAACGCTCACGATTGCGCTCCAATGAAACAAGATTCAGTACATTGCCTAATACGAAATCCTACAGGAGTGAAAGAGAAATTTCGCCATAGTCCTGCGCGTGAAACAGAAGATTTTCTATTGAAAAATAGCCAATTTTGGAGCGCCGCTCACGCGACGTTGCCGGTTGGTTTATGTCGCCCGCGCGCGCCTGACAGCGATTGCGCGCGACGTAGCCACTCGTAAACAAACAATAATTGTTAACTTAGATGCATGCGCGCGAATGTAATTAGGGATTTTTATAATTAATAATCTATTAACACGTGTTGAAATACACTATAGACTGTTGTCTTATCAGTTTTTACAAGTGAGTGTTAAAATGGACAATTCAATCTGATCTTTTCAATTTCAAGTGAACACCCATACAAATTTCTCACGAGCCGCCTCTGCTTAGGGGGCCCAACACCTACTGCCGGAGGCTATAAACGGGGGTCATGCGGTCTATGGCGCTTTACGCCGCGTCAGTGTGGGCGACCATCCTGGCAGCCCGCAACCTCGCAGTGCTTCGAAGGCCACAGCGCGCAATGGCCATTAGAGTCATAAGGGGATACCGCACGATCTCTTTTGAGGCGGCATGCCTCCTCGGGTAGGAGGGATCCCCGCCATGGGACTTAGAGGGGAAAGTCCTCGCGTCACTCTATACATGGCGAGAAGAAGCGGTGGAAGGGGGCGAGCACTTCGGGAGCAGCGAATGCACGACCCACGGCAGCGGCGTGGCGGCGATTGCGGCGGTAAGACCCGTCACGAAAGAATGGCTGGAGAAACGCCACGGCGCCCTCAGCTTCCGGCTAACGCAGATTCTTACCTGACATGGGTGTTTCGGAAAGTTCCTGTGTCGCATAGGCAGGGAACCCACGCCCGAATGCCACCACTGTGGCATCCGCAGCGAGAACACGGCGCTACATACGTTGACGGAGTGCCCAGCCTGTGCAGCGCAGCGCTGTGACCTAGCGGCGCTAGTTGATGCTGCGGAAAATCTTTCGCTGCCGGCCGTCGTTTCCTATATAGTCGGCAGCGAGGAAGGGTGGAATGCCGTCGCCTCCTTTTGCGAGGATGTGATGGCCGCAAAGGAGGCGGCGGAAAAGGAGAGAGAAACTGTTAACTCTCTCCCCGCCCGCAGCAGGCGTAGTGGGCGTCGCAGGGTGACTGATCTCATCTGGGCGAACTCACTGCGTAGACGGGAGAACGTCGCGGCCATCCGCAGGCCACAAAGGGTCATTGCACAGCGGGTGGCGAGGGCGTACCGCACGGTAAGCTTCTCAGCGGCGTGCGCTCTGGCGGGAACCCTTCCTTGGGAGCTCGAGGCGTGGGTGCTCGCCAGACTCTACGAATGGACGGCGCGTCAGAGGGCGCAAAACGGCGCCCAGACCCTGGGGAGCGGGAGGAAATCCAACAGGGGGTGAGGGACGCCATCACTCAGCATTGGGCGGAGGACCTCGCCTCTGCAACGTTCGGCCGCCGGCTACTGGATGCCATCGGGCCCGTCCTTAGCGATTGGCTCGATCGGCGGCATGGCTACCTCTCCCTACGTCTGGTGCAGGTGTTGTCCGGGCATGGTTGCTTTGGATCGTACCTGCATCGAATTGGGAGGGAGGAGAGCCCGGTGTGCCACCACTGCGGAGCCGCCGTGGATACGGCGGAGCACACCTTGGAAGTGTGCCCATCGTGGGCTGAATCCCGCGGCGCCTTGGTGGCAGCGGTCGGGGACGATCTCTCACTCCCCAGCATAATTGCTGCCATGCTGGGTGGTGAGGAGGCATGGGCAGCGGTAGCCTCCTTCTGTGAAGTCGTCATGTCACAGAAGGAGGAGGCGGAGCGCATGCGCGAGGACGACCCTCTCGCAGCGCCGCTCCGTAGACGAAGAAGGGGTAGAAGACGGCGAACGCAACGTCCGTCCCCATCCGCCCCAAGGGGTGATCAGCAGGTGGCAGGCGCGGGGGCGCCACCGCCTGCAGCACAGGAGTCACCCCACTCGTCAGGCCAAAGTGGCCGTGTGCTCCGGCCATAATAAAGGCCCTCGCCACTAAGGGTGGCGGGGTTGGGAGNGATCTCTCACTCCCCAGCATAATTGCTGCCATGCTGGGTGGTGAGGAGGCATGGGCAGCGGTAGCCTCCTTCTGTGAAGTCGTCATGTCACAGAAGGAGGAGGCGGAGCGCATGCGCGAGGACGACCCTCTCGCAGCGCCGCTCCGTAGACGAAGAAGGGGTAGAAGACGGCGAACGCAACGTCCGTCCCCATCGGCCCCAGGGGGTGATCAGCAGGCGGCAGGCGCGGGGGCCCCACCGCCTGCAGCACAGGAGTCACCCCACTCGTCAGGCCAAAGTGGCCGTGTGCTCCGGCCATAATAAAGGCCCTCNGAAGGCCCTCGCCACTAAGGGTGGCGGGGTTGGGAGTTTGGGAGGGGCCTGCCGTAAGGTGGGCAATCGCCGGTGGGGGCCTGGATGCTATAGATTCCCAGGCCCTCCCCACTCAGGCGAGGTCGGAGTGCCGCTGGGTATTTTTAGTGGGTATACCGGGAACGACTATTCCGGTGAGTCCCACATACCCCTCTCCCGTCCCCCGACCGACCCGAAGGGGATGCTTAATTGTCATTTTTTCCTAGGGACAAAAAAAAAAAAGGGTGACTGATCTCCGGTCACCATAGGGCGCAGCCTGCGAGCGGCAGACTAGGGGTGTTTGTGGCCCGAACAGAGACAGGTCCCAAGACGGTGGCGTTGTGGTGCGCGCGCCTCTTGTTATGGAATACTGCGGCCGCTGGTGACAGCCGCAGAGGATGACGGGGCCCGCCTCGAACATCTGGCGACCTAATACTTGTCCGAAGAATACTCTAGCCATACCCGTGCCCTGGACAAAGGGTAATTGGAGGCAACACCAGGTGGGTTTTAGCCGGTAAGAATCCGGCACACCCCTCCACCGACTCCAGGTGGAATTCATGAGGAGTCCATGAGGATTTTCGTCCTGAAGAAAAAAAAAGGAGGCCTACGTTAAACAAATGATGACATCAAACGTGGCTATGGAGATATTGACGCCTAAACCTAAACGCCTTCTAAATATAAACTCTATAGTAAAAGGTATTCTATAATTCCCCTATTAGACATACTTACGACAAAATATCAATACCGATGTACGCCCACTACCATCTCATTTCAATTTTATAGAAGATCGTGACTTAGGTAGCGTATTCTCTGAAGTTTTAACAATAAGAATATATTTTCTTTATACTATTAAAACCGGCCAAGTGCGAATAATGTTTGTATTTAAAAAAATATATATACCTATATATTTTTCATAGGTAATGGCACGGATTCCTTCGTTCGCGAGGCCAACTCACACTTGGCCGGTTTTTAGGGTTCCGTAGCCGAATGGCAAAAAACAGAACCCTTATAGATTCGTCATATCTGTCTGTCTGTCCGTCCGTATGTGACAGCCAGAAGTCCGTATTAAGAATACCTACACAATTCAAACTCGGTTAACCGCTTTACAATTCTTATGCAAAAATAAAAAAATAATAATATAAGAGGGGTTTATTTTTCATAGATAATGGAACGGAACCCTTCGTGCGCAAGTCCGACTCGCACTTGACCGGTATTTTAAGCTTCCGTCGCGTGTGCAACCTTAATGGTTAAAGCTACACAGAAATCATGTCACGGAATTAAAATTATTTCTCCTTAAAATTTATATAAACATAATATCCTACGACAGCATATGTTTTTCTTTAATGGTTAACTAATTCTCGATAGCTTGGCAGTTTGAAACTTTCTGATTATATTTGCCTACTTATACGTTTATAACACCCGTAGAACTCGCGCACGAAGGATTCCGTACCTATGAAAAATACCGGCCAAGTGCAAGTTGGACTCGCGCATGAAGGGTTCCATACCATTAATATACGAGTATACCTATGAAAAATTAACGTATCTATTACCTACAACTAGCCAAAATTAATATATATTTTTTTATATTTATTGTTATAGCGGCAACGGAAATACATAATTTGTGAAAATTTCAGCTTTCTAGTTATCATGGTTAATGAGATACAGAGTGGCGACAGACAGACAGACAGACAACGAAGTCTTAGTAATAGGGTCCCGTTTTAACCTTTGGGTACGGTACCCTAAAAATGAACGTATCTTTTACCTACAAATAGCCAAAATCCAAAAACATTTCATTATTAGGCCGGCTCCACACGTTGGCCCCAACGCTCGCCCCAACGTTGGGGCCAACGCCATTTTCCAGATCCACACGTTGGCCGAATAGCGTTGGGGCGAACGTTGGGGCCAACGTGTGGAGCCGGCGTTAGAATTTGACATCAGACGTTTCAGATCTTTGATTATGACGACCCGTTGTCGCTGGCATAAAGCGACTTGATCCGCGAACGAAGTTGCTGTTCTGCCAGCAACTTCGCTAGTCTATACTACTATACTAATATTATAAAGAGGAAAACTTTGTTTGTTTGTTGAGTGAAACCTCGGGAAAACGGTTACTAGTGGAACTCTGTACACTGTACCAAAACTTTTTTATAGATTACTAGCCCTTTTGCCGCGGTTTCACTCGCATCCCGTGGGAATTACTGCCCGTACCCGGATAAAATATAGCCTATGTCACTCGTGGATAATGTAGCTTTCGAATGGTGAAAGAATTTTTAAAATCGGTCCAGTAGTTTTTGAGCCTATTCATTACAACNGAATTACTGCCCGTACCCGGATAAAATATAGCCTATGTCACTCGTGGATAATGTAGCTTTCGAATGGTGAAAGAATTTTTAAAATCGGTCCAATAGTTTTTGAGCCTATTCATTACAACCAAACAAACAAAGTTTTCCTCTTTATAATATTAGTATAGACTAGCTTCTGCCCGCAACTTCGTACGCGGATCCTGATTTTTTTATAATCATATTTTCTCATCGTTAAAACCTTCTTTCGATCTGTACATACAAACATTTTAAGACCAAAATAAGCCCAATCGGTCCAGCCGTTCTTGAGTTATGCGCTTACCAACACATTTAGCGATTCATTTTTATATATAAGATATATAGATATAGATTAATTTTATTTTTTATACACTGCTGTTATTTCCTAATGTACTCATATTGTGCTGTATTAATAATAAACTTTTATTTTGTACCAATTTATTGTAAGTCCTTACGTGCCATGGTATAACCTATTTAAAAGAACTGTGTCTCTCCTCATTTCCTTGAATTACCTACGCATAAAAGGAGTACGACGACACTGCAAACGCAATCCTTTAACTTAATTATAATGGGTTTTGTTTACCTCAGCCGGGCGGCGCGGGCGTAAAGATCATCCCCTCTTTCTATGTGGATTTTGTAAACCCGCATCGTCGTACGTTTGTATTTCTTCCTTAGCCACTAACTGCTATGATGTGCGAAACGCTTGCGGGACATACTCTTTCAGTACACGTCGACCCTATTATCCCACTGTGTGTACCCTGTTTTTTTTTTAAACCAGGCCCGCAGCCAATTTTAAACAAATTTCAATGTTGCCTTGTTATGCTTTTCAATAAATAAAACATATTTATTATTATTGCGGTCAGCGTACTTGTGGCTATTTACACCACAGTATCTCAGTACTTGCCAACCGAACCACTCGTATATACTGCTAATACATGTAAATGGTCACGGTCACCATTTTTTTATATTGTATTCTGTCTAAACAGCCCATCGGCCTCTTTGCATACAAATTATATATTTTCTCAGCTATGGAACGCAGGCCTGTATATTTTACCGGCGCATTGTTCCGAAACGTTTAGCTGGATGTTTCAATCGTGGCCCACAAACTTGTAGTATTATAATGAGATGCGATCGAACAACGAGGTACAGACGACAGCACATCAAGTTACCACAATCTGTCTTTCTGCTGACGAATGTATGAAAAGTCATCCTCGCCTTCGACGACAACGACGACTTCGCCTTCGATTTTATCCTTCAAACCGAAAAGTTTGTCACTTGTGAGGTCGTCGTTTTTGTCATCTATGATGTGTCAGTTAGAGAATCGCATGGCAGCTGTCGTCTGTACATATACCTAAATGTTAGCTCTAGTTCTAGATACTGCAGCGAGAGCTATTTTATGTTATTGATTTGATTAGAAACTGTAAGTGCTGAATCTATTTGTTCCGCTTTCACTGCTTAACCGTTCAACCGAAAAGAGGAAATATTATATGAAGATAACTTGTCTAACATTCGAGATCTAATGACAAGTATTATAATAAAATATAAAAGTACCAGTAAAACAAATGGAACGTCGAAAAACAATTTCTTTTTACAAGGAAATCAAATCAAGCCTCCAAGCACAATTAGCACCTACAGAGTTTATCAAGCGCTTAACGGGTCGACAACCGTTATTGTGTTGCTTACAAAGTGTTAATACAATATCCGACACATATCTGCCTTAGCACTTGCAAAGAAAAGGAAAACATTTTTCTTTTCAATATTATGATATTTTCATCTTTTGTTATAAGATTTTCGAGGTAGGTGTAAGCGTATAAGACATTGATATATATTTGTGAGTAAGAATCGGCCTCTTTACATATAATAACGATATTTAGGCTAGGAATAGAGGAAAAAATAGTCCCGAGGCTTCCTTCACGGGTTACGCTGATTAATTCTTTGAGATTCATATCAAAGGAGAAAAGGTCTTAAAATGTGCCATTGGGAAAAATACACTTATGTATACTTTCGAGCACTATTGTGAGGTGTTTTTTTTATGAATGGATATGTTTATGTGGGTCACAAATTATTTAAAGGATAGTGTTTATGGCGGGATACTTGAAACAAGTCTTGATATATATATTCTCCTACTCAGAAAATTAGACTCATCTGGTATAAGAGGTAAAACGCTCGAATGGTTTCGCAG
>NWSH02000008.1:10750800-10769060 GCA_002382865.2 Heliothis virescens | reverse complement strand
TGGCAAAATAAACACAGTCAACAGACCTGCAGACACCGACTTCTAGAGCCATGTGAAAAGTTTTATTTTTTTATCCCTTTCAGTGTTTTTTTTAACCATACTGACTTCCCAAAAAGGAGGAGGTTCTCAATTCGACCGTATTTTTTTTTATGTATGTTAATCCATATCTCCGGCAGTTATAGACCGATTTGAGAAATTCTTTTTGTGTTTGAAAGAGTACAATGTCAGTGTGGTCCCATGGTAAGGAGACCAGGATCTGATGATGGGATCCTGGTTAAATTGAGAGAACTCTTCAAATTTCGTACGCTTTTTTACGTCGATGATACTATTACAGTACCGACTGTCACTGTGGGTGGGTATGGGTATTAAAGATATTATAGTTTTAGACCCGAAAACTGAAAAGCATAAAATAAAAAAAAACTTTTTAGAAAAAACAAAACCGACTTCACAAAAAATAAAATAAGGATAAAATAAAACTTTTCACATGGCTCTAGAAGTCGGTGGCAAAATAAACACAGTCAACAGACACCGACTCTATATATGTATTGAGCATACATTTTAAATCTGTGGTTAAGATTTATATACTCTATACATATATAAAATGTATGCTCTATACATATCCATATATGTATAGAGCATACATTTTAAATCTGTGGTTTAGTTCCATGGTGTGGAAGTGTACATATCCATATATGTATACAGCATACATTTTAAATCTTAATACTTCGATGTTTATGACGTAAATATATCGACGTTTCATGTATGACTGAAAATGGTACAAACACCTTGACGACAAGTCCAGTATATTTTTCTGTTTTATTTGTAAAATGGGCCAATCCAAAGCCGTCACAAAGTTGCTCGAACATGAAGCCTTTTAGTGAAAAAGTCTACTCTATTTCAGTATTTTTCGGAACTTTTCTCTATTGGAAAGGACTGGTAAATTATGCTTAGTTTATAACAATATGCTGGTTTCTAAAATATTCTAGTCCTAAAATTCGCTACACTTAATGAAGAGCAGCCCCACACTATGATATTTTCACCTCCTATGTTTGAGAACTTTCTTGATGTACGTTGGTTTTATCACTTAGGAGGTGACTACAATAGATTTATTTTGTTAGAATTAATCATATAAACCTTTGTTGCATCAGAAAAAGCACATTTTTCAACACTTGTTCAGTTCAGTTTTCTCATTTCATAGAAAACGCTAACTACACTGTGGAGACGCGTTACTTTCCCAAAAGTGACATCTTCCAATGACCTACTCTACTGGATTTCCTGATCCAGTCGTCGTGCAAAAGTTCTGTAGATTCATTTGTCATCGCTTTTTTTCATCAGATAGCCCCGAAAATATTAGTTCTGAATCATGTGATTGGCTCTATGTGCTAACTACACTATCTTAAAGTCTGTTAGCGGGAAAAAGTTCTTAGTCCGGGTTTTCAGTTCTTATAAAACCCTATTTTTTAATAATATTAAAATAAAGTTTCTTTCATATTTATTACCATGTCCTGAGTACAGTTCAAGTGGTATGCGTCTGCATAACAAAACTTAGTTAAAAATGTCCAAAATATTTTCCTTACCCCAACTTTTGCTTTTGCAGTAGGTATAGATTGGACTAAAATTTATAGGTAATTATAGTAAAGAAAATGGATAATGTAAATACTCATAAATTAAAACATTAAAAAAATTAAAACAAAGAAGAAAAGTATGTGTTGATTGTTACTTTCTTTATTTTTCTTAATTCGGTTTTTACTGTCTTTAGAGTTTGGTTTCCATAGGGCGCTATATCCAAAGTAGGTACTAAAGTAAGCAAATATTTTTTGACCTTAATATAAAGAACGCAATGTTATGTGTGGTTTAATAACAATTACATTTCATTTTATACACGTATTTTAGCTCATACCACTACCACAGTATCATTTTTGCTGGAAATCACGGAGTGTCAATAATTATGTGGCCATCACTATATAAATGACTAGCCGTTTTCCCGCGGTTTCACTCGCAGCCCGTGGGAATTACTGCCCGTACCCGGATAAAATATAGCCTATATCACTCGTGGATAATGTAGCTTTCGAATAGTGAAAGATCCAGTAGTTTTTGAGCCTATTCATTACAACCAAACAAACAAACAAAAAAAGTTTTCCTCTTTATAATATTAGTATAGATACCTCTAGACCAGTCAGTGGCTATTACCATTAACATGCATTCATGTCGATGAAAATTCTGTAAACGTAATATTAGGTTGGTTTCCCTAATAATTAAGAACAGACACAAACAGTTCTATGTCTGTTCGCGATAGGAATAGAAAGAAGTTTAATAAGGCTCTTTTAGGAGTCCACTTTAAAATAAAATTACAACAAAAATTGTGGAAAAAATATAATTTATTTAAATAACAGCCGTCACACTTAATTGAAGATATTTACTTATCTACTTTCTGAAATTACAAGATTTCCATTTAATATCGTTTATTTTTACATTCTGTTGTCGGGTCGACGTTAAAAAAATCTAAAAGAAACAGGGGTAGAGAGTACTGGGAATGTTTTCACGTCACTGTAAATTTTTTCAGACAGTCTCCGACCAAGTCACAAAATTTATAATATCGAAAATTTTCATTTAGTTAATTTGTGGAATCATAAAGCAAGGAAAATATTTTTTTTTAATTTTAATAGCAGCTCCCACGCATAACTATTCTTATTTAACCTATCGACCTTATGAAATGATAAGGCTTTCATTTAATATTATTTTTTTATGTAATATTCTGTCGATATCTAAAATCTAAAAGAAGCAAAACGTTTTCACGTATCTCTACCATAAACCCTTCATAAACTGTGGCAGTACGTGAATTTTGAATTATGAAGGGTTGTGCCCGCCAACATGGGTACATATCTAATTATTTTTTAACTTCATGTATTTATTTATTAATTTTGTATAGAACCAGTTCTTCAAATCATATAGACAGGTTTGCGTTGCTGGATACTTTGTTACTCCGTTTCTTCTTCCAGTAAAAACACATTAGGAAGTGGTAAAGGCGTTTTGGGGGTGTCTTTTGTAAAATTGTCCTTCAAAAAGTGCTGATTTTCAGCCTACTTTGAATAAATGACTTTCTATCTTTATCTTGACAAGATAGTCACCCATCCACGGACCGACTGCGCCAAGCGTTGCTTAACCTTATCATTGATAGATCCGCGCGTCTTTAACATAGCCACGATCTCTTTCGATCAGTAAATTAATAAAGAACATAAATCTTATTTTACTCTACTATCTCTAGAAAAATATTTTACGGTTTGGTGGTGTATTTTTATTAATCATCTGGCATTCTAAATTATTGCCAGGTTGCCCAGGTAACTGGGTTGTGGAGGTCAGACAGGCAGTCGCTCCATGTAAAACACTGGTTCTCAGCTGCATCCGGTTAGACTGGAAGCCGACCCCAACGTAGTTGGGAAAAGGCTAGGCAGATGAGATCTGGCATTCTAAATTATTAAAGTTGGTTTTTTGAAAGAAATAATGTCATGCCATTGTGATAATAATATTGATAAAATTGTTTTACTTACTTGTCATTAATAAACTGATCGTTACTAAACACTGTTTCATTTCACGTCATCCGCCTCGTGACGAATACATAGATAGGAAATAATTTACTGTGTGCCATACATATTATTTATTAAAATTATTTGAACTTAACTTGAAACAAAAGGAATCGTACTCCTGCTTCTGCGAGCCTCTTTTTTCTAACGTTATCGTGAACAGGGTATAGGTATATCGTCCACTATGGAATTTTTCATAAGGTAAAAATAATAATACATTTCCTTCCACTACAAAAGTGATCATCATTTTTACCAGTATTTGATTATCTTTACTTTATAATAGCTTCTGCCAGCGACTTCGTTGGCAGATCTTTTCGCTTATGCCAGCGACAACGGTCGGATCGCAAAGATCTTTCCTTTCACTGCTCTGCTAATATTAATTGTAGCGTGATGAAAAGTAAACTATAACCATCTCAGAAGTATGAATAATAATTGTAAGTACCAAGTTTCGTCGTCGAGTAGTTTTTGTTTCTATAACGGTTATACAGACAGACAGACAAAAATTCTACTGATTGCTTTTTTGGCATCAATATCGATCCCTTATCACCGTTTCATGTACAGAATTGACCTCTCTACAGATTTATTTTAAGTAGGTATATAGATATATAGAAGATAGATTTATGTTATTTGGAACACCAGTAGTTGTAACAATAAATATATAACATTATACAATCATATGAGTTCTAAAATGATTGCACAACTTATTTAGGCGTACACAGTATACACAATAATTGAGTGTAAAAAAGAGAAAAACGCTAGTGAATGAAAAATACAACAAAGCCGATCTAGTGACAATCGGTAAATAATTTAATTTAATATGATATAAAATAGAGCCCGATCTCCTCAGCACACTTTCTTGCGGAATTGCGCTAAAGAATCGAAGTGTACTGTACCTATCTACTGATTCGCTGCATTTATTCAAAAGAAAATTAATGAATCGACATAGCACCTGTTTGACAAAGTTTAGTTTAGCATAGCAATTACCACAGCCACGTAATACGCAGGTACGCTGGTTGTGTAATTAGTTAATTAGTTCTACAACGGTTCCATGCGTTTCGGGCTCCGTACGATAATGTTATGTTAGGCAAACGTCACGCACGTTACCCGCTTCGTATCAATTATATTTCGCGGTATAAGAACCAGATGAACGTATCTACAAAAAAACAAAAAAAGTTTTTTTTCATAAAACGGTTCACAATATAGTCCTTTATGAATTACCAAAACGACGTAACGGTAAAGTCAATATTTATCAAATTCCAAAAAAACGGAATAGCTTAAGAATCATTTTCAATGGAACCAAAAAAACGTATTATGAATACCGTTCAAATAGTTCTAATTATCTTCGTACCTCTTTAGAGCCATAGGAACGTATTTCTAAAAACAATATTTTTATTCTTAGAATATAGCTTATATTTGGCAATATTATACGAACCAAAAGAACGTAAAAGCTTATACGTTGTTTTGGTCGTAACAAAAGTTTGTTTTGATGCTTAGTTTAAAGAGCCAGTGTAACGTTTGTGTATTTACGTTTTTGTGGCAGTACTATTTTGTGGCTACACACTAAAGTATGTCAACCGAATTTAAAATATATATATATTGCGTCTATGTAAGCATATATAAATAAATAATTTCTATTTTTTTCTAAGCTCTAAGAGTATGGCAATACATAGAAAAAATAATTATTTTCCATACTAGTATTTTATCTGTATTAAAAAGCTGGTAAAGTTTAAAGAGCCGAATTTTCGCAGTATTTTTGCTTTCCTGTAAAATTGAAAAAATGTAGATACGTTCATCTGACTCTTACACCGCGATTTGCAAGATGTCCCAGGTCACTGCACTTCGTAATATCATTATAGTGCTTTCACTTTATGGTGAATTCCCTGACAGTTCATAACTGACAGTTATATTGATGTAACCTAACGAAACTTAATAGATTATTATTTTATAATATCGAATCAGTTGGCAAAGAAAATGGAATCGATACTCTATATCGATTTTTTATCGATTCAGTGACTTGCATTAATCTCTATTGACGCAAGTCACATTCCATTTAATGGATATGACATTCTTTAAATTTAATTCAGCTGTTTGAAAGTACATATAAACAGTAGAGGAATACATAAATCATGGGGTTAGCTATTTTCACTTCAAAAGTCTTCTTACGCATTTTTGTTGTGAAACAAACCGAGATTCTTATTGTATTGTAAAACTTTATTTCGTCACTTGCTTTCGCCAGCGGTTTCACCCGCATCCCGTGGGAACTACTCCGCGTACTCGGATAAAAAGTAGCCTATAGCCTTCCTCGACAAAAGGGCTATTTAACACTGAAAGAATTTTCCAAATTCCAGTAGTTCGAGATGATGATGTGAGATTAGCGCCTTCAACCAAACAAACTCTTCAGCTTTATAATATTAGTATAGATTTCACATAATCGTCGTTCACCTAATAACCAACCAATATTAAAACCAATATTTTAAACAACAGGGTTCAGAAAATCACGCTGATTCTTTCATGACCATTGATAACATATTTATCTCAATTTTGACAGCGAGAAAATCTCGGTTTAATGAAACAATGGTAAAAAGCGTAATGCAAAACAGAAATGTTAATACTTTATGCTTTTTCATTTTTCATTGTCAGGACGAATTTGAATTTTTGAATTTCATGTTAACTATTTCAGTCACGAGTCTGTGACGGCTGTTGCTGACGCACTTAGCCATTCATATAAAATATAATCTAACATCGGCATAACTAAACAACCCACATGTATCCGCCGCTATTATTATAAACAAATACCGCTATTCAGTTTAATGTTTATGGTGAAAGTTTACATCCCTTATGATACGAACAAGTACCACTAGACCTATAACCGAACCTTATAATATTAATTTACCTAAAACAAAAGCTGGCGATTCATTGAAGTGTAGGGAAACCGAATAAACCAACGAATCCCTCGCTGTGATTCCCTGATTTCCCGTGACGTCATTGGCACGGCCATAAACCACGGACAATCAACAAAATATTGTGCTTCATAAAAGAAGGGGCGAGCTGTCATAAAAACCGTGTCCCCACATATGAATATCTCCCCCTCAAAGCCAACACGATGAATGATATATTACGCAAATTATTTATCTGTCTGTAGACGACTTCCGTTTCCTATCGTTAGCTGACAAAAGGTTCAGCTTGGCATATATGCAACATTTTGTGATGAAAATCATTTTTCTATTCTGAATTTCATCTGTAATGTAGGCAGAATAAATACAATTTTGATGATGATACATTCGCATAATTCGTTTATTGGTGAGCCTATAATGCAAGTGATTCGTTTCTCCAGACGGTTTCAAGATCAAATATTTTTTAACGCCCCTGATAATATTTGATATTTTTGAAGTGAAAACTTCTTTAGCGGCGTTGAGCACTTTTTGTATGAGGAAAAATATATAAACTCGCGACAGGTCATATGCATGAACTAACAGATAAATGTTACCTACTTTATTAAACATGCAAAATATTCGATGGCATCAATTAATGTAAAAAGTTTGAATCGCACTTAAATGGTATTGTCCACAAATATGCCAAATGCGAAGTGACTTCGTAATTTACATTGGCACAAACGTAAATAGGTAAATCTATATCTTCTATTCTATTCTATCTATCTATATCTATACATCTAATAAAACAGTAAAAACATCGTGTCTGTATTAATATTTTTACAAAACAAAATATGTAGGGTTATTAGAAATTGAAAGAAGAGCAAGAATTCGAAAAAAAATTTTTGTCTGTTTGTATGTTTGTTTGTTTGTCTCTTTGCACACGCTAATCTCAGGATCCACTGGACGGATTTAGATGAAACTTGGCAGATATATAGCTTATATATCAGAATAACATATAGGCTATATTTCTTTTGGAAATTCGCTCTTTAAGGGGAAAAAAGGAGGGGGCAAATTTGTATGAAACTCCGTCAGTTTTGAAGCTAATCTATTCGATTAAAATTAATATTTGGCTATTTGGTTAGAAATTAAGAATGACGCAATAATTATTTTTGGAAATTCTGCCTTAACGGGGGTGAAAAAGGGGGGGTAAGTGTCTATGAAACTCCGTCAGTTTTTAAGCTAAATCGATGAAAATTAAAGCTGTTTCTGCCCTTCGTTTTGTGGCGGTGTCGCTGTTTTTCACACGGACTGCTTTATGTAGCTTTCCTCCGATAAGTGTTTACTTTTACCGATAGATGGCGTTATCCATAAATTCTAAAAAGGCAGTCAATGCAATGCAATGGTATGGTATGATAAGTCTGAAACATCTCGAATCGTCTCGCGCAACCCGTCGTTTCCCCGGGCTCTTAGAATTCGACATCAGACGTTTAAGATCTTTCATTTTGACGACCCGTTATCGCTGGCATAAGCGACATGTTCCGCGTACGAAGTCGCGGGCAGAAGCTAGTGATATTCTATTCTATGTATATTTAAAGGCAAGCCCATTAGTGTAGCCGCCACACATTGAATAACTAATGCCTAAAACGACTTTCACACAAATAGGTAATTCATTGATAGCAATATTTCAGAATATTGGAACATTTATCGTTCAACTCAATATTCAATAGGTGCACAATAGATAGTTTAGAAGAGCTCGTGGCTATGTCAAAGCCGCGCGGATCGATCGATCATAAGGTTAAGCAACGCTTGGCGCGGTTGGTCCGTGGATGGGTGACCANGCACTTGCAACATACGTCATACGACCGTAGGTATTGTTGGCACTCGCTGCGGGTAGGTCATTAGGTACGGTTTAGTTCATATATCTTGTGCTTTCAAACGCCTACAACTTAGTCGGAGCCATTAATAGATTCTCTGAAATTCTGGTGGGATTTTGCAGGTTTTACGTTGGGATATTTAAGTACTTGACAGTCATTACGGGTAGACAGAAGCCAGAAAATCTGACAACCAGTCTTACCAAGGGGTGCCAGGTTACCCAGGTAACTGGGTTGTGGAGGTCAGAAAGGCAGTCGCTCCATGTAAAATACTGGTTCTCAGCTACATCCGGTTAGACTGGAAGCCGACCCCAACATAGTTGGGAAAAGGCTAGACAGATGAGATGACTATAGATAGTTTGTGTATCTAATAAAAGTCTTGGAAGTAAAGTACATCTTTTGTTTATTTCACTTTGAAAGTACGTTGCACTTCACAGCATACAAGAACCAAGAAGTCTTTGTCGGTGAAAAATGTGCATTTATTTATTGATTTATCGGTTTCGTTTGCCTTTATTTCGAGAGATTTTGAACATTTTACTTGAACGCCAATTGCGGGTTTCTTTATGCTGTATCTATGATACAATTATTACATTTTTTTATTGTGAATAGATAGGTCATGTTAACAAGAAGGATTATAGATTTTAATACATTTTTTACAACAAAAACTGTATTGTTGTTAGAAATGTGATTGCCTCGACAAAAAAACAAAAAGCAAAGTAAAATCAAACTATAAATAAAGTTTATTTCAGGAAAAGATTGTTTTCATGTATTATTTTGATAAGGATTTACTTTATCCAAAACATCGGATTAAACTATACGATTCCTAATAGCCATAAGTCATTGTGCAATAATTGTCTTGCGGGACATATTCTCTCTACGGACAAGGCTAAAGCTAATAGCCAAGTTATGCTGACAGTGTAACAAAGACTACACTGTCACATTGGTAGGTCACTGCGTAGTACAGGACAGCCGCCATGTCAATATAGATTAGCTGCATCTACTTACTGACAAACAAGGGAATTTGTGAAATCCTGTTCCTCCTGAATTTAAATTTCGATTTCAAAATATATTCTTAATAATAAAAATATATTCTTAATATATTCTTAATAATATAGGCCTTCTCATCGATTCATTTACATGAAACAGCAACTTATGTGATTTCAGTTGTTCTTCGAGTGAGAAACACACAAGTAGTCCCTACCATCGTATGTATAATGTATATCTCTGAAGCTCAAACAAACAACCCTACGTTTGAAACAACATTCTCATACACCCTTTTCGTAATGTAAGCAACAATTAAGAAACAATTTTTGAAACTCGACTCCAAAGGGGTGGAAAAGTGAAATGCGTTTTGGCGACAGGCGCGGTGCGGCGGTGCCGCGGGCTAGGGGTCTACACAAAATGCAACTTATCTATAATGCGGATATCTCGACAGAATTTTCCTGCTCCATTGTACCGTGCTACAAACCTTTGACAAGTTAATAAAGTTGATCAAGATAAAATACTCCCCCAGTTATATTTTATTATGCTATCGGCTAACCAATTACAAATTCGTACTAAGAAAACGATTTACTCTATTGAAAACTAGCAATTTGAGTATACCAGACGTCGAGGAACTTTTTAATATAGCTAAGTAAATTAATATTAAATTAAAACTGTCTGAAAAGCAATCTACTGAATATATATAAACAAATACTATTTTTAAATCTGAGTCTGGAGAGTCACTTCGTAGTAAAAAGTTGCTCTGATGGGGGATCGTAACTTACATAAATGGCTTTTAAGTAGTGTCCGACCGAAGTTTCGGTTTCGGTTTCGGCAAGTTTCGGCAGAAAAATCTAGTTTCGGTGGCAGTTTCGGTTTCGGTGAAAAAACTGCCGAACCTTTCGGCGGAACCGAAACTCGACGCTCGTGAATTGTCGTGCGACTCATTCGGCTAACTTCGTGGCAGTCTCGTGTTCACCGCTCTCGCCGGCTTAGTTTACCGCTGCCTAGCGCGAGTGTAATGTTTTGAGGTTATATTTTACGCATAAATTATTAGGTAAGTTATGTTTTAATTCTACTTCTGACATTTTGACGTGACAACGTCTTATAATTCCATTGAGCCGGCTGCACGCACGAAAAAACATGACTCATGCGGCTTTACCTCGCTCTGAGGCGTTCTATGTAAGGCTTGAAGTGCAAGCGAGAGCGCGGAACGAGCGACAAAGAGGCACAATCGGCCTTCGCGTTCGGCAGCGTTCAAAATCCGTCTCTCACCTACTTGAGTGAAAAATGCTACCATTCCATCAGTATTTACTTAAGACGTTGTCACGTTCAACTATCGTCAGTAAACCGACTTTACAGACAACCAATTTTTTTATTTTATTTTAATAGCAATTCAATATTAGTTATTGAACTATAAATATTATTTTATATTAGTTATTGATCTATTGAGTTATATTTTTAGTGAAACACAATAGAGGCTAGTTAGCTTGTTTTGGTTTTGAGTAACTGTTGTTGAAATAGGTACATCATAATATATCTCTTGTTTACATTATAAACCAGTCAAATATTTAGCGTGATTTTCTTGGGCGTGATATATAATGATTTAAATGTTAACTATAATGTGAGGAAACAAATTACAACAAATAACAAATAACTGCATCGTCTTTTCTCGCTTACCGCGCGAGTTACAGATTCAATTTGGACAGATTTTTCGTATTTAGTACGTGTCATTTAATATTTTTTCTATTTGAATTTTAATTCATATTAAGTACCTAGTCTTTACTAATATTATAAATGCTAAAGTAACTCTGTCTGTCTATTACGCTTTCACGTCTAAAGTACTGACACGATTTCAATGAAATTCGGTACAGATATAGAATTGACCTTGAGATACATGATCTCAAAAAATAAATAGCTTAAGGATATTATAAATGCAAAAAATTAAATATTTAACTAAGAGTTTATGTTCAAGTGTTGATTTTTTAATTTTTACCTGAAGTAATCCTTAATTTAACAAGAAATACATTACATATCAGTATAAAACAGAAAATTTGAATATGTTTGTGTAAGTTTCGGTTTCGGTTTCGGTTTCGGCCGAAACTGAGATCGGAACCGAAAGTTCAGATTCGGTTTCGGTTTCGGTTTAAAAACCAGTTTCGGTCGGACACTACTTTTAAGCTCATTTTACTGTCTGTATAGCATTATGGGTGTGGGAATTTCACTAACATATTAAATAATGTAAATGTTGCTGAGGATTGATAGATGTTTATTTCAAACTAGCTTCTACCCGCGACTTCGTACGCGGAACATGTCGCTTATGCCAGCGATAACGGGTCGTCAAAATGAAAGATCTTAAACGTCTGATGTCGAATTCTAAGAGCCCGGGGAAACGACGGGTTGCGCGAGACGATTCGAAATGTTTTAGACTAATCATACCATACCACTGCATTGCATTGACTGCCTTTTTAGAATGTATGGACAACGCCATCTATCGGTAAAAGTGAACACTTATCGGAGCTAGTTACGCGCGAGAAAGCTACATAAAGCTGTCCCTGTGAAAAATAGCGACACCGTCACACAACGAAGGGCAGAAACAGCTTTAATTTTCATCGATTTTCATCGTTTCATGGACACTTACCCCCCCTTTTTCACCCACGTTATGACAGAATTTCCAAAAATAATTATTGCGTCATTCTTAATTTCTAACCAAATAGCCAAATATTAATTTTAATCGAATAATCGAATTAGCTTCAAAACTGACGGAGTTTCATACAAATACCCCCTCCCTTTTACCCCCTTAAAGAGCGAATTTCCAAAAAAAATGTAGCCTATAGTATAGCCAAGTTTCATCTAAATCCGTCCAGTGGATCCTGAGATTAGCGTGTGCAAACAGACAAACAAACATTCAAACATACAAACATGCAAACATACAAACAGACTTCTTACTCTTAACTCTTCGAATTCTTACTCTTCTTTCAATTTCTAATAACCCTACATATTTTGTTTTGTAAAAATATTGAATGTACAGACACGATTTTTTTACTGTTTTATTATATGTATAGATAGATAGATAGATAGATATAGATAGATATAAGATATAGATATAGATAGATAGATAGATAGATATAGATAGATGTGGATGATACAAAGAATAGTTTACATACTCATTAACGTTATGGAGCAAGAGCCAGTGGCTGCCAGACCTTCGTGATTTTATAAAAGCTGAAATTTCTCCCATACGTGCCTCTAGTATAGATACTAACAATCCCCACACATGATACCTGGGTAGTGGTTGCTTTAGCAGATAACAGGTAACAAAGGTGTATAAAATTCCATCTCAAATTCGTTATTTTATAAAACTTAATTTTTGGATATTTTATTCGTGATGATATCAGAATTCACCTTATTCATTGCCAGACACTTCGTATGGTTGCAACCCCCTGCCAGACACCCCTAAACTATGATAATTTGTAGTTCTACTTTCGTCATTTTATAAAAGCTGAATTTTATATATGTTATTTGAGACACTATGTTAAGATGTTTTCTCGAGAGCCAGACAGTTCCGAAGGTTGTTTCATCCTGCCAGACGCAATAGCGGCAATATACCATAGTTAAGCAAATAAGCAATATGTTCTAAAATACTAAGACTTGGTAAGTGGAGTGTTAAGACGAAATGTAGGGCCCAAAAAGACCTTTCGATTGGTATATGACTCATTACTAGAGGGAGGATACCATTCCTTAAATCCATATTAAGTATCGGCAATATACCTTAGTTAAGCCATATGTTCTAAAATACTAAGAATTGTTAAGTAGTGTGTTAAGACGAAATGTAGCGCTTAAAAAGACCTCTCGATTGGTATATGATTCATTACTAGAGAGGAGATATCATTCCTTAAATCCACATAAAGTATCGACATTACGCCTTAGTTAAGTGGTGAAGATCTTATATTATTTTATGAGGAGACTTTAAAGAAATGTAAAACAATTTTAAAGGAGAATGGGCGAAATGTTTGGACGAAATGTCGATACTTTATGTGGATTTAAGAAATGATATCTGCTCTCTAGTAATGAATCATATACCAATCAAGAGGTCTTTTTAAGCCCTATATTTCGTATTAACATTCCACTTGCCAAGTCTTAGTATTTTAAAACATGTTACTTAAATAAGGCGTAATGTCGATACTTTATATGGATTTAAGGAATGATATCTCCTCTCTAGTAATGAATCATATACCAATCAAGAGGTCTTTTTAAGCGCTACATTTCGTCTTAACACACTACTTAACAATTCTTAGTATTTTAGAACATATGGCTTAACTAAGGTATATTGCCGATACTTAATATGGATTTAAGGAATGGTATCCTCCCTCTAGTAATGAGTCATATACCAATCGAAAGGTCTTTTTGGGCCCTACATTTCGTCTTAACACTCCACTTACCAAGTCTTAGTATTTTAGAACATATTGCTTATTTGCTTAACTATGGTATATTGCCGCTATTGCGTCTGGCAGGATGAAACAACCTTCGGAACTGTCTGGCTCTCGAGAAAACATCTTAACATAGTGTCTCAAATAACATATATAAAATTCAGCTTTTATAAAATGACGAAAGTAGAACTACAAATTATCATACTTTAGGGGTGTCTGGCAGGGGGTTGCAACCATACAAAGTGTCTGGCAATGAATAAGGTGAATTCTGATATCATCACGAATAAAATATCCAAAAATTAAGTTTTATAAAATAACGAATTTGAGATGGAATTTTATACACCTTTGTTACCTGTTATCTGCTAAAGCAACCACTACCCAGGTATCATGTGTGGGGATTGTTAGTATCTATACTAGAGGCACGTATGGGAGAAATTTCAGCTTTTATAAAATCACGAAGGTCTGGCAGCCACTGGCTCTTGGGCCATTACGTTTACAGAGTAAGATGTGAGGGGCCTGAAACTCCCTTCTCGAAACTACAACTTGGGACGATGGGTTTGTATTTACCAAAAGGCCTTTCTTAATGAAAAGTAATCAAGCAATAGTATTTTGGATAAGTAAACTAAAACGCCTACATTAGTTTGTGAGTCGTAATGATATTTACAGGCGATAACGGCGGGAGCAGTTTCTGGTTGTTAATCCCTGTCAGGTCGGTGAGGCGGCCAGGTTGCTATAGTAGATAGAGCAATATTGAAGAGGAAACGGTTATTGTCTACCCCGTCTAAAGGGTCTCGCCGGACTCCTATTATCCCTAATAACATTTCTCTGTACCTAGTAGTCCGCTATGTGAAAATAAGCCGGTTTGTTTGTGCGTCAACATGACGCTTCTCTTGAATATACAATGAAATCTTTTTCGACTTGTCATAACAATTTCGGGATGCTACTTTTATGTCTTATACTATTTTCAGTTCTTTTTTCAGAATGCGTTATGCTTTTTGAATTTAACCGAAAATTGGTTTATTTGATCATTCAGTTAGAATGTGGAATATTTACAAGGAAAATAGACCATTAAAAGTCTGTGCCATAAATATGTATAACCAAAGTAGAAATATGTGAAAATTCTTACTAAAAATAAAATAAATTGGGTACTCGGTTTTTAATGAGTCGAGCTCTTGCCGCGCCAACCAGAAGAGGCGGGGATCTCAGCGAAATATATAAAAACCGGTTAAGTGTGAGTTACTGTTTCCAACGAATTCTTACTGTGGCTAAAAATGTAAGACAAGCTTTGGTCCAGGGTCATTAAAAAGAAAAACTAAAAATAAAATTTTCTTAGCGTTTAAGAATAAAAAAAAGTGGTATTTTACTTAGAAACAATTTGTAGGTTCTCCTTTTAGAAAAGTTCTCAGGGTTGTTGCTTAATTTGGTTGCGTAGAGCGGGCAAATGTTATGGTTTGTATAACTTTATACTTACAGTCGATCACGAAATGGTATTGTCCACAAAATATTCCAAATGAAGAAGAAGAAGAAGAAGAAATACCTTTTATTACGTGCTTATGACACATCAACAAAGTGAATAAAATATATCTATAATTGGGACATGATGGGAAGAATATGCGTCGCAAACACGCAATAGGGCCCTCGCTCAGCTTAATGCTGCGACCCTGAGAGAGACAGAGTCTCAGCGCTGATTTTCAGCGATAGCCGCTATTCTAACGTGATGACGTCAAATCGGTGATACATTAAAATATAATAAATTAAATAAATAGAATAATAAATTAAGTAAACATAAATAAACTGTATAGTCTACATTAAAAAAAGAGAATAGAAAAAGGTTTATAAAATGGCAACAATCAGATGACGTGCGTGGTTCTGACAATTTTTAATCTATGCCATGTTGATATGTTCACGATAATGGTGGACGACGCTTACAAAACAACAAAGATAAACATAAAAACAGTTATTGTGCGACGTAAGTTTGAAAATGTTGTGAAGAGTATTGTGGCTGAGTGTACATGTGGAAAGTCATTTGTGCATTGAGTGAAATGCGAAGTGACTTCGTGATTTACATGGAAATTTGTCACTAAATGCTTAGGTGCGAATGCGTTTACGAGTTCCGGCATTTTGTGGACAACTTGATCAATTTAACAAGGTCAGCAACGCGACGGTATTCCCTCGGGGGACCGTTATTCACGCCATTCGCCGCCGGTGGCCAGTCCACTTGGGCTCGCCAGTAACCCATTTGCTTTCATTAAATATTGGCGTTCCTCATATATTATAGACCCGTGTAATGCTTTTGAGTACATGGATAACAAATAATGTGTCATTCCAATTAAAATGTTTTATTTGCTTATAGCTTGTTAAATATTTTATTAAAATTTATCCTTCTTAACACAAATTGCAATTCATAAAGTTTTACAATTAAGCAGTTGAATAAACTACTTAACGCGGACGAAGTCGGTAAATGCTGTTTTTTCTTAAGGGAAAGTTAAAGTAGAAGTTTAAAACAGTTGGTAAGTTTTAATTTCAGTTCGCGATGCGGCTTCCAGAAATCCAATAGACGTTATTAAAACAACACATTTCCGAAACTTTTAAGATTATGGTGAAAGCTTTCAAGTCCAACAGTGACCCGCGCTATTTAACTTAAGTTAACATCTACGTTCAAAGTGTCAAGTTACTGCTTCGAAACGAATTCCAAAAACGTTATGGTGAAACTAATTGGGTTGGCACACTAATTACAAAAATAGTTTTCTAACAAAGGCAGCGACTTCCGACTCCTCAACCAACACCCAAATAACCAGCGAGGCAATTCCTGCAGACTTGAAATAACTTATTTTGAGTGTCGTAATTAAATTATGAGTATCCCTTTGGTGGGTCCGTGAGCTTAATAAAAGCGTAATAGTTATATTTCGAGGGAGGGTGGTGCTTGGTTGCGCAATTACGACGATTACAGGGGACGTTATTTGCCCAACTGTGGTATAACTGAAAAGGATTGTGGCGAGTTTGGCTTTAAGCAAATGTTAAATTGTCTAAGATGTGTACCAGCTCGTTAAAGGATTGGAAAATAATAAATATTTATTAATTAAGAAAAGTCTGAAAATTATTTTAAAAAAACTTGGACACAATTTTTTAACGATATAAATGAATAGCTTTTTAACAAGAGAAATAACCCAATATTCGATGTTTAGAAAAGCCATTACTCCAGAGTTCAATGGATGGTAATGCATTACTAATGAGTTGCGGATGTGATCGCGACCAGGAGCATCCTGCGATATGCATCATAGTAATGTCCCAACATGTTAATGCGTTAACTACCTACTTATTTCCATATTCATCCGTGATTTGTTCGCTATCGTGTGAATACATCAACGCCAGTATCATGTCGTGATCAAATGATACTCTTACGTTACTTCGTAATACGTCCGTTGATACGTGTATCAAGTTGCCCCGACATGATCTGGGAATTAAATAAAACCTTGGACAGGGCTAGTAATTGGAACGAGTAGCAATCTGTCACAATTGCGGCCTTTGTGCCCCGTATACCATTGATGTACGTATACGAAGTTCGGTACCGACCGATCGATATGCTTTTTGGTTCCGTATTGTATTTTTACAGACCGTGTCGAACTAGTGACGCTATGCCAGTATGTCATTGATGGATGGAACTCAGTCTTCATGATTTTATCACTATGACTATGGATACAAAGTCTTTTATTGTTAAATATTATTCCAAAAAGCTTTTTATATACTTTATATTTAAAATTCTGTGCAATATCATAATTTTCAGTTACAGCTCAATGAAAAATAAGCAATTTCATTAAACCATTACCGTAACGTTTGTACTGCAAATATGCTAGATTGGCATTAAGGCGCTGTGCCTAGTCAAAATAGGCTACGCAAAACAGTTTTTTAGCCAAATGTATACATTTTAGAGCAGCTAAAAAAATATATGTTAATCTTGATCATATTTATGAGTGGACTGTTGTGTTCAAAACACGTTTTCGGTAAATCTTCTCGATAAAAAAAAGCCATGAAATAACCATTTATATTGAAACTGTAGCAATTGTAACTGTATTATTTATAAACAAATCTTGATAAAATTAATAACAGTGATGTAATGTATAATAATAAAGGGAACTGTTGCTTTTATTTATCGATTGGAATAAGATATTTGAAAGGATTAATGTATTTAATGATAAATAACTCGAACGAGTCGAACGAAATGTCGCCCCTCCGCGGCGTCTTTTCGCTTCTCTTTCATTTCTACGCGGAGCGACAGTGAGCGCTGAGGCGCGCTGCTAGAATGACCTAATGTCAGTGTTGTTACTTGCTTCACGAAATAAACAATTTTTCATTGTACGTAAATGTTTCTTGATGAATGCTGTTTATTATATATTATTTTGTGATTAGTTTTTTCTAAGTTGTGTTGTTGGTGTAAATTTTTGATCAGTTTCAGTTCTAGTCATAAGTTATGTAAATAAACAATTAGTTTTTTCTAAGTTGTACTGTAAGTTGGTGTCATTTTTT
>NWSH02000008.1:10717291-10728861 GCA_002382865.2 Heliothis virescens | reverse complement strand
GAGTCCGAGGTACTTCATCGTCGACTCGACAGCGATGGTGACCCCTCCTACCACGATGTTGGACCCCGGAGGTGGCCTCTTCCTCGGCCCATGAAAACAAATGGCCTCCGATTTGTGCAAGGCCACCTCAAGGCCAAGACGCCGGATCCTACCCACGACTTGCGCGACCCCGGCTGTTGCCCGTATGGCCGCCTGCCGGTACGTCTTCCCACGTGCTGTTACTAGAGTGTCGTCAGCGTAGCATATCACGCTGACACCGTGGAGAACCGCACCGCGCAGAGCCCAATCGTAGCCGATGTTCCACAGGAGAGGACCGAGAACTGACCCCTGCGGAACACCGCACGACATGTCTCGCCGACCCCATCCCTCTCGACCCGGGTATACGACAGATCTTTCCCACAAATAGGCCCCGACAATTCGGCGGAGGTAGCCTGGCACTCCATGATAACGGAGTGCTTCCTTGATGGTATTCCAGGGCAAGGTGTTGAATGCGTTGGCGATATCGAGCGACACCGCCAAGACCACCTCACCCCGGGTGACTGCTTCCTCCGCCAGGACCTTTACGCGCATGATCGCACCTACTGTTGAGCGCCCCTTACGGAAACCGAATTGGTTGTCGGCCAAGTCTGGCCCCTCGTATTCTTAGATGACATATCCCCTCTGTTGACGTTTAATCTGGTCTTGGCATATTAGAGGTTGTGTGAAATAAATTTGAAACCGAGAATCTCAAGTTAAATATGGAAAAGTGTACGTTTTTACAAATTCGAATAACATATTTAGGACATGAAATTTCTGAAAATGGTGTGCAACCGACGGAGTCAAAATTAACCGTCGTCAGTTTCCAGTGCCCGTACACAAAGTTGGTCAGTTTATCGGATTATGTAGCTATTTCCGTAAGTTTATTCATATTGCTCGTGCCACGATAAGTTTAACAAAGAAAGACGTTGAATAAGATTGGGGTAGTGAACAATTAGATTTTAACGAATTAAAACAAATTGTTTGTGCTTCAAACCAGAGTTAGCGATATACAATGCCGAGCTAGACACAGAAATACATACAGATACTTGTAAGTTAGGCATAGCAGGCTTATTATTTCAAAAACAATTTGATAGTACATACTTTAAGACCGGTAGTGTATTTTAGTCGTGTAACTTCTAAACAAGAGAGCGTTTATCATAGCTATGAACTCGAAACACTAGCGGTTATAGAATTTTTGAGAAAATTCCGCGTCTATGAAATTGTTAAACGTATAGAAATATTAGGTACGGATTGTACGGACAACAGCGGGTCTCGTGCCTGGGTTTGTCAAATTTTACCGATCAAACAGTAACCAAATGGTGGTACCGTTGTGATAAGGTTGAAAATCTACTGCAGAATTTGACAGATTGTGGTGACTTGATGTGCTGTCGTCTGTACTGCGGTGCGTTCTAGTTTTAAAACATTGTTCCGCGGATAGCCAGATAGTGGTTGATGATTCAAGATTAGGTACGATATAAGTGTAGAATACCGGCCCGGTGAGCGCATTTGAAATCTCGTTGACGCCCTTTGTGTTAATCGCCTTGAGGTATCCGATTGGTTCTTTACAGTTCAGTATCAAGATGACAAAGTCAAAAAGATAATCGGTCAGATTTCGTACTGATAGATAGGTTATACCGAAAAACTCTGTGCAGTAATTGTCTTGTAGTGCCGGGAAACTTTAATTTTAATAATAATTTAATTTTAATTTTTATAAGTGTAGTAGGTGAAATGCACCATGATGAAATAGGCCATGATTATTCAAAGTTGTAACGGTCCCCATTTGCCAGCTATGCCAAAGCAATGCCGCGCCAAAGCCATGCCGCGCCAAAGCCATGCCGCGCCAAAGCCATGCCGCGCCAAAGCCATGCCACGCCAAAGCCATGCCGCGTCAAAGCCATGCCACGTCATGCCGTGCCGCCTGGGTTCAGCCAAAGCCAAGCCATAGCCTCGGCCATTATGACAGATACGATTTGCGTACCAGCCTTTGTGACTCTATCGAAGTTTAGTTCCTTTATCTGATAGTGCCAGCAGCTCTGATGAGCAGTTAGATATAAGACCTAATTTAATTACTGGAAAGCTAATTGTGGTTCTTTTCCCATTGCGGGACCAATTTGTTTCAGGATGGCCGAGTGTAACAGTCACCATTTGCCAGCTATGCCACGTCATGTCGTGTCTCCTGGATTCAGCCAAGCTACAGCGACAGCCACCGCAAAAGCGGAAGTCAATTGACTAGCACGCCACGCCTGCCTGTCGACGTCACTCCTCCTCGATGCACAGTTGGGGGGTAAAGTTATAAATATGTCGCGCAGTGCATTTTGTGTGTCATTCTGTTGTAGAACCTAGCCTAAGCCGAAACTCTGTTCAATTGTAATCGCAATGAATACATATCTACAATCAAGAAAATAGTTGGTTCGTTACCCTTCGTTACATTTGCTTATTCTATCAATTTCATGTTATCATATTTAAAATGAAATCAATTTTTCCATCAAATGAATAGGTCTGATAGTGGGTTTTATGTAAGTTAACTACCCAAGTACAATTACGCAATGCGTCAACACTTTTGCCCACCTACCTACCTATCGATTCATAACTTTCTCGCAATTATTAAAAATGCTTGAAAACTTTTCCACATAAATACGCAACGTTTTCGTTTTCCGAATTATATTGATGCCGCTGTAATTCATTTATTGTAATTCATTGTAAATTATATTTGCGTGGCAATGCTTCCGCCTTAAGTTATTTGCTGACACATCAGTTGCTGTATAACAATATTATTATACATAAAATCAGCGTTATCGAGATTAATTAACAGTACCATACCGTAATATTTTAATATTCGGAAATTATTTTAACGAGACGCAGACATTTGATTCATATAGGTACTTGGGCATTACTTAGCGTTAGTAGACTATTATGCAGATACACGTATAAGGATCGTATAATATGGTATATTCACATTCTATAAATTTATGAGCAGGTTGAACGGCGAGGAAAATATCGTGAGGAATCCACACGATAATCATAAATTCTAAAGGAGTGTGTAATGCCCCGAGAGTAGCGATAGATAGCACCTGTCCCAGTTGGGCTACAACTACCGACACCCCGTAAATACATGAGCGCCTTCCGACGATATTACCCGCGTTTGACTGGCTTAACTTACCTACCTCACGAATTATCTTTTTTTATCCTTACGTGTTCCCGGACTACCATTGTTCGCTTTGTTGTAAGAAACTGGCCATTTTCCGTATTCTTTCGCAGCCATTTGCTCATTAGACAATGTATTATCATTTCCGACGTTGAGGTTCTAGGTTTATCTCAATTTGTGGAAATGAATGTGATTGATGGAATGACTCGTAGTTTTAGATTAAATCAAGTCAAGCGAGATGTATGGTTGATAAATCTGAAGTGTAGGACGTCTATTAGTCCCTACAATTTTTTATCAATTTACCTACTAGTGTAAATTGTACACGTACATACTAAAAGGTAACCTAAATATACTCTGCGTCTATCGATCCACCTCTTTCTCTTTATTTCTTGTAATGACCAATATGAAGCGGGTATTTGCTGTGAAATCAATAAAGCAAATACATTAGCCTGGCGTCCCGCAGAGCGTGAGCAATAGAATCACCTCGCAGTCCCCAGAGCCTGGGCTCTGTTCTCTGCAAAACACCGCAACGTCTAAATTGCCTCTGGCGACGCGTAAAAAGCAATGAAAGCATTTTCACATGACCAGTTTTCATTTCACCGACGCCCCTCTGATCCCTAAGGAATTCCAAATAGTATCTGCAGTAACTAATAATGCCGGGGGTGAGAGGGGACCGATGCGAACCCCGCTATGCAACCTCATAAAACGTATTGTTATTAGAACCATCAAAGAATCTAATATTTTATACACATTTAAATTTTATCGAAGGGAAGAAATACATATGAAAAGTCTGTTTAAAATACAGCATGAAATAAAATGTAGATTTAGCTCGTAGAAGTTTATTTGATGGCTTCAAAATCAAAATCAAAAAGCATTTATTCAAAGTAGGCTGAAAACAGCACTTTCTGAACGTCAAAATTACATGAGACAGCCCCAAAAACGCCTGCCCTTCACCACTTCCTATGTGTTTTTTGCTGGGAAGAAGAAGAGGCGCAACAAACTCCCCAGCAACACATGTCTGTCTATTCGATTTTAAAAATCTTTATAAAACACTAGCTTCTGCCCGCAACTTCGTACGCGGATCCTGTTTTTTTTTATATAAACCTTCCCTCGATCTGTACAAACATTTTAAGACCAAAATAAGCCCGATCGGTCCAGCCGTTCTTGAGTTATGCGCTTACCAACACATTTAGCGATTCATTTTTATATATAAGAAGAAGATTAATATTATATAATATGATAAATAACAATCATGTTATAAACAATGTCAATTATGCTATAATTAAAAAAAGGCTCTCTAAGGCTCGATAGAAAGACAAGAATAATAAAAATCGGCATATCCTAATATTCTAAAGAAAATCACAAGGTTGCTATCTGCCTATTTTTTAGTTCCCTCACAAGCTAAAAAGTTCAAAGGACATTTTTCCATCTTTCCTCGTATCGAGTCGCGTGAAAAAGATGAAAAATTAATGAGGTTAAAGTAGGACGTCTTGAGAGCCAAACAACGTGGATATAAATACCGAACTAGAAGTGCGGCATGCGGCCGGACGGGCTGGGGTAGGCGACGACCGCCGCGAGACGCCCTGTCACAACACAGCCTACTGCAGCATGTCTCTGTGTGCGCAATTATTAGAAAAACTACATGCTTGTTATATCTAGGTATGTACAGAAAAAGCTGTCTCTACTACAACTTGGGATTTCAGACCCTGAACCTGTTATTGACTATTATGACGAAATCTGCCTAAAATTACATTTAGTTACGGCAAGGAACCTTTTGGAATAAAAAGGCAAGGTTAACGTGGCAAAAAATATTCAACGGTGCTTAATTACTTCCCATTATATTTTGAAAAAAAAGTATAAATATAATTAACATTAGTAATTTTACTCCGATGTTTTCCATTACTCGTGAACAAACGTAGTACCTACTTATTTATTTTAATTGGATTATTTTGTTCAAGGTTCTATAACAAGGAAAACTCTGGAACATTCAAGCTTTGTTCAAAATTACGCTTGCAATACAAATGAATAAGTTTCTGTTCTTCCTCCGATTCCGATGCACTTATACTTATCTATACTAATATTATAAAGCTGAAGAGTTTGTTTGTTTGTTTGAACGCGCTAATCTCAGGATCTACTGGTCCGATTTGAAAAATTCTTTCAGTGTTAGATAGGCCATTTATCGAGGAAGGTTATAAGTAGGCTACTTTTATCCGGGTGCACACAGGAGTTCCCACGGGAGAGCGGGCGAAACCGCTGGCGGAAGCTAGTTGCTAAATATAACTAGTAAAAAATTCAGATGTCAAAACTTCTGTATCGAATAAATACCCCATTTCGATAGGTCCATCTCTTCCAATAGTATGTTAAAAAGCAGAAAATTGTTATGTTCGCCTATAGAACAGTATTAGCAATTTATGTGAAATGTAATATGGGTATGGGAAGTTGGGAACTATAATGACGCTTCCCGACATTTTACTTCTGAGCACAAAAGGCCCTCTCTCGGCTGTCCCGAGGGTGGAATCAGCTACATTGAAGGGTGGCTCTCGGCATTACGTGGTCGCCGCCCCATACATAATATATGCATTATCTTAGCTACACAAATTGCATTGACGTGACGAAACGTGTTTTATTGCTCGTTTGCTAACTAGGAGACCGGCATGTTATACCATCTGTCAGAAACCACAACTCGGTTTTATTACGATTTCAGAAATTGATGAGAATTGACATATCTGCAATTTTCTATACATTTTTCCGGCGTATTTGAAAAGCAGACCATTTTTTTACAGTCAACTAATATAGAAATATATTTGATATGCTAGATTTAATTAGTATGCTAAGGAACAAATGAACAAAAAGCTCATGGCTAAGTTTCAGCTGCACGGGTCTGGATTGAGGAACCCGGGTTGAGAAAGTCAGATAGGCAATCGCTCCATGTATCGATAAAGATATAAGACTCTAACTAGTACTTAGCTGTAGCTGTTAACACTGGAAGCTGATATAGCTAGGCGAAAAGCTGGGCCATGGTGCCATAAAAGGTACCTTGTGGTAAGTTTTCAATTTGCAAGTACGACTCCATGTTATACTGGAATGCATGTTACGTACCTGTAATTTACTCCCCGAATTCAGAGAATACCTATTTTCTCACAAATATAAACAACTTCACAGACTTTAAAAATACACTATTTCTTATTAGAAACAGCGAATAAAGCGTAAATAATCAATAAGTTTAATTAAAGCGCGGTAACTAAGTTTACTGTGGCTGCTGAAGTAACAAGTTGTCAAACACAGAGCAACTTGTGACTCGGTCACTACGAACATTTACATTCGGATCTTCCTAAACTTCGGAACGCTTCGGACGATGCCCATTAAAACTTCAGCTTTCTTTACAAATATTTCTTTTTATTATTTTCTTCCAAAAATACCGAATTGAATTATTATTACTTCACAAATATAGCTCAATACACAAGTAAAACATTCCTATTTGAAAAGACTCGATTTTTATTATAGCCTAAAGATTATACATACAATCAAAATATATATAGACATAAGAATTTACGCCCTTATACAGACAGCTGTGACATTGTTAGGTTACAGAGACCTGCGGAAACGAGAGAAAAACAAGTATTGTAAAGAGATTTATAAATATACTAGCTTCTGCCCACGCCTTCGTACGCGGATCATGTCGCTTATGCCAGCGACAACGGGGTCGTCAAAATCAAAGATCTGAAGCATCTGATGTCGTATTCTAGGAGCCCGGTAGCGACTGAATACGTGAGGCGATTCAGAATATTAATTTTTGTAAGTCAACCCACCAGACTAAACAACTTTTGCTTAGACATCTTAAGCTAAGCTAAGACCTATACGTGCTATAGTGTAGCTGAGCTCTTGAAGTCCCACATAAGGTGTTCTAGATCTTCAAATTAAATATTTCAGCAGAAAAAAATCATCACGTGGAAAAAATTTTACAATGGCACCATTCTTGTATCTCTTATAGTTTAGCTCATCTGTTGCGGTTCTGCATCAGGTAAACATATCAAAAACATAGGACTTTCATACGAACTACCAACCCCCGTTTTACTCCCCTAGGGGTATATTTTCGTAAAATGCGATGCGATGTCTACACCCTAAGATAAACCTATTAACCTATCTTCAAAATTTAATGCCACTTTCTTCAAAAATCATTAGTCTTCTATACAAATTACCAAACCCCTATTTACCCCCTTAGGGGTGGAATTTAAAAAAATAGTGAAACACGTGTTTACTTATTTATTTCAAGGAGTAACTTCACGAAGTTTCATGTCGAAATTCGTAATTAATATTCATTCCCCATACAAAGCTTCAACCCCTATTTCAACCCCTTAGGACACGAATTTCAAAATATTGTGAAACACGTGTTTACTTATTTATTTCAAGGAATAACTTCACGAAGTTTTATGTCGAAATTCGTAATTAATTTTGGTTCGCCATACACATTTCAACCCCTAATTTTGAAAAATCGTTTCTTATCTCGCGTGAAACTCTTATGATGAACCTCTGTGCAAAATTTAAGATTTATTGGTTTACGGGTTTGGGCCTTGCGTTGATTAGTTCACCATACAAATTGTCAACCCCATTTTAACCGGAAACCCTATTTTAACCCTTAAAAGGATTTATTAAAAAAAAATGTGAAACACGTGTTTACTTCTTTATTTCAAGGAGTAACCTTCACGAAGTTTCATCACGAAATTCGTAATTAATATTAATTCGCCATACAAAGTTTCAACGCCTATTTCAACCCCTTAGGACACGAATTTCAAAACATCCTTTCTTAACACGCGTCAGAGTCTTAAGATGAACCTCTGTGAAAAAAATCAGCTTTACAGGTTCACGGGTTTGGGCCATGCGATGTTGAGTCAGTGAATCAGTCAGGATTTTGAGTTTATATATATAAAAGAAGAAGATAGAAGACTACTCGACGCACCCGGATAAAAAGAAACCTATAGCCTTCCTCGATAAATGAGCTATTCAATACTGAAAGAATTTTTCAAATCGGACCAGTAGTTCCTGAGATTAGCGCGTAAAAACAAACAAACAAACTCGTCAACTTTATAATATTATTATAGATTAAATACTCTTAATCAACAACATTATTTATTATTTATTTGGATAAAGATTAATATTATTACGTTGATACAACTCTTAACAAATAATGCATTCATTTCCACCAAAGATTACCATAAAAACGGTTCTAGAGAGTCAATCTTAACCTCTCGTATGCCTGTAATTATAAGACAATAGAAAATGTATTGTGTCTCGCGTGGATCCACGTTCCGGACATACGACGGGTTAAAAGAAAGACATTTAGACATATACTATCGCGAACATTTTTTTAGCTCATTTCAAGAGGAATAATTCTTTCATACATATATTTTTGGTATCTTGAACCGTTTTCGCAGCGCACGCAACGAAAGCCCTCAAGGATGAATAATTTTTCCCGTTTTTTCCACATTTTCCATTATTTCTTCGCTCCTAGTAGTTACAGCGTGATGTTATATAACCTAAAGCCTTCCTCGATAAATGGGCTATCTAACACTGAAAGATTTTTTCAAATCGGACCAGTAGTTCTTGAGATTAGCGCGTTCAAACAAACAAACAAACAAACTCTTCAGCTTTATAATATTAGTATAGATGTCGCAGCCAACCGGTTGAATTAGCCAGCCAATTGGACGCCTAGGCGGTTAATAAAACGTCGACATCCAATTTATTTCATGCTTTTCAGTTTTCGGGTCTAAAACTATAATATCTTTAATACCCATACCCACTATTACCCACCCACAGCGACAGTCGGTCCCGTAATAATATCATCGACGTAAAAAAACGTACGAAATTTGAAGAGTTCTCTCAATTTCTCCAGGATCCCATCATCAGATCCTGGTCTCCTTACCATGGAACCACACCGACATCGTACTCTTTCAAACACAAAAAGAATTTCTCAAATCGGTCTATTACTGCCGGAGATATGGATTAACATACATAAAAAAAAACGGGCGAATTGAGAACCTACTTCTTTTTGGGAAAATCGGTTTAAGAAGAAGGCAATCACATCCTTGTTAATAACATTAAGTTTACACAATTAACTTACTCACCTTAGGTATTATACCCATGTCTAGGTGACATACAAGACATAACCAACTCCTTCACATTTTCCAAATTCATATTTATTTTGAATACCAATTAATTATCGCAACGGTATAATGATACCGGGCAATTCATCACATATATTAATAACTTATCAATTCCCTTGATTGGATTAGAATTATAGAAAAGTAACGAAAAAAACATAAAATAGAACAACCGGGTTTCCTATTCACTACAAGGCCAAATGATTTTTCCGACGAACTGCTTTTTCCTGAAAACATTTTCCATACTTACTAATCTTCGTGTTATAAGGAAAAAATTGCTAACACGAATATTTACACGGTTTTATTGTACTTTAATACGTTCTACAGATTACGTATCAAAACGAAGACGGATTATGTTAATTCCAAATAAGCTTTGTTGACATAAAGTTTATGCAAATGTCGGGTAAGTTTATATGTTAATCACGTATTAGTTTCTAAGAGGTCAGAGCCCAGAGCTGAGTGTATCTTTCTATATAATATGCAGGTAAAGGAAACAGCAATAGGTTATATCGCTTAGAATAATAAAGTAGAACTTTCCCTGAGAATTGTTATACACTTTATGCGTGAACACATTTACACGTGTAAAGTATACCTAAGTATCTGGTCTATGTGGTTATTAACAGGAGGGTCCTACTTGTGAGTATTATGTAAATACATAATAAGCATTTTCTATGAGTGTGTTGGAAAATGTTTTCATTCAAAATGTTTCCATGAAAATACTTACAACATTCTACTCACTTAAAATGTTTTAACGGGAAACTGTGGGACTTGAACAGTTTCCCATTTAAAATATACATAAATAGGATAAAGTTGTTTTGTTACAACCACAAAATAATAATACTATTTAAGTATTTATATGATACTAGCTATTTCTCACGGTTTCCCTCGTCCCGAGGGAACTGCGTCACACACCCGAATAAATGTAATTCGATCTTTACATAACTTTTACTTCAATCGGTTCAGCCGTTGAGTATATTGCAAAAGGCGCATATTCGCATTATTTTGCAGTACCTACCTACTAAAATGTAGACGTACTCAGTAAGTCTTCAAGGGATAATCTAATTAAGTATTCAACCAAGTTTTCATTTAAATATTTCAATTTTCTTTGTAACAATGAACCACTCCGCGCACCCGGGTAAAAAGCATAGCCGGGGTCAAAACTCACCAATAGTTCCTGAAATTAGCGTGTTCAAACAGACATACTCTTCAGCTTTATAATATTATTTATAGACTACCATCTGCCAGCGACTTCGTTCGCGGATCATGTCGCTTATGCCAGCGACAACGGGTCATAATAATCAAATAAGTATCTGAAACGTCTGATATCGAATTCTAACACCTCGGGAAATATCGGAATGCACGAGATGATTCGAGACGTTTCCGATCTTTAGTTTTTGTAAGTCAACTCGCACTTGGCCGGTTTTTTAATTAGGGATGACTGAGAGTGTTATAAACGTAAAAGTAGGCAAATATAATCAGAAAGCTTCGAACTGCTAAACTATCGGGAGTTACACGTATTAGGGTTGTTTGCATTCTGCTCCATTCTTTTGTTTAGCAAACTTTTGAAACACGAACATCGATTCCCAAATGCATCCACGGCTTTTCTGTTTATAAATAAATATTACATTAAAAAGGTACTTTAAGTTTCATTTTGCCCCACGAATACTTTAAATAGTAAATTATTTTAAATATTTTTATATCTCAATGTTCCCCACGTAAAAAGCAACGAAATATTAAAATATTAAAGTTTCATTTTCTTCCATAACATCTTGCTGAGGTACAGTCGGTTTAAAAATGTTATGCATCGTGACAACTGAATAAGGATAACTGATAAGGTTTATTCTTTTAAACGCATATACGATGAAACATTAAGGAACATTAACATCAGAATAAAGGTTTCGTATTAAATATATATCGATGGACATTCAACTATAAGTACTAGGGAATCATAACTGAATTGGAAGTAGATGTATAAGGCGACTTACCTTAGCGAAATAATGGTCACAAATAAATATAAAGGGTTGAAATTGAATTATTATTTGTTACGACAAGTACCAGGATGGCAGAAGTCTACGGAGATGATTGCTTAAATGTTATCACTTAGTTATGCACAAACTGTTTTTCTTCAGCATATCGACAGAATGTGTAATTAGAAAAGACAGATTTTTGTATTATCTATTTTTAATAAAAAAGTGTTAATTTTTTATGTTTATAATTGATTATATTTTGATTACGATAATATAACAAGT
>NWSH02000008.1:10659893-10691183 GCA_002382865.2 Heliothis virescens | reverse complement strand
GCGCGGCGCAGCGCGACGCATCTTGACGCAGCGGTGACGCGCGGCGGGCAAGATCGGTGCTGCATCTCGCGATTTGCTTTGTTTTTAAGATACGTCTCGCGATGCCGCGAGGCGTCGCGCTGCGCCGCGCGGCGCCGCGCGGCGTTGCGCTACATCAAAGCCGCGTCGCGTCGCGTCGCGTCTCGGTGTGAATTGACCCTAACAAGTTCCTCTAGCAACAAGTGATGTGGCTTCTCGTCCTGCTCTATAACATGTAAATGTAGTATAGGTATTATATTTCAACTAGAGTAACATAAGTAGAAGTACTTGAATCCCGAAAAAGTATAAAAACCCAAGTTAAGCAACATAATCATACCTTACATGCCAATGTCACCTGTGCTTACACAGAATCGCTCACTGATCTATCCCCACATAGCAAACGTTTACTTACAGTGACACTTACATAAATATAGGAGTCTATTAAAGAATCTTCTCCTTTCTGGAAAATCAGCTAAAAATAAAGATGACCCTTTTCTTTTAAGAAAGCAACCAACCAACCGGAGAAATACAAAAATAAGTTATCCACCGACTTTTGTAACCCGTACCTACCTACCTACCCAATTCTCTGTTCGATCGTTCTTATTTTACTTTATAAACTTAATAGATATGATATTACTAGCTTCTGCCAGCGGTTTCACCCGCGTCCCGTGGAAACTGCTCGGCGCACCCGGACAAAAAGTAGCCTATAGCCTTCCTCGATAAATGAACTGAAATATTTTTTCAAATCGGACCAGTAGTTCCTGCTATTAGCACGTTCAAACAAACAAACTTCAGCTTTATAATATTAGTACCTATAGATTTAAGATCCATATTCTCATAAATTGCACAAAATATAAGAACCTTGTTTTTTGCAGTTTTGTTTCAGAAACATTCTTCCGTTAAGAATGGATACCTATGTTAAGGTGAATGCGACGACTAGAAGCGGGAAATTCAAATATAAAATGGTTTTTTCATGTTTTACCTAAGTTAACATTCAATATGAGGCGTGATCTTATGATTGGCGGTTATAATATCCCACAAAGTAATTTCTGATGTCCTTGTTTAACTCCGAAACTTCTTACAATTTAAATGTAACTGTAAAAAACTTTTCATTGCGAAATATCATAGTTTCGACATCATAAACAGCCGTATCACCTTAACTAAACCATAAACAGCCGTTAACTTGCCGCCCATTGGTCAAATAAAAAGAGTCGACACAGAATCAAAACTTTTATCATTAGTCTATATTTAACTTACGATATGAAGTGTGTTTTTGAAGCGTTATGTAACATTTAATTCAGTGTTATTTACAGACTCGTGGCTAAGTCAAAGCCGCGCGGATCGATCGATCATAAGGTTAAGCAACGCTTGGCGCGGTCGGTCTGTGGATGGGTGACCTCTTCTCATAACGATGAACGATCTTGTCATAACGAGTTCTTCCGTGTTTCGGAAGGATAAATTGGTGAGTCCCGGCTGTCATTTGACATCTTGGCAGTCGTTACGAGTACCTAGTCAGAAGCTAGAAAGTCTGACAACCAGTCTTACCAAGGGGTGCCAGGTTGTGGAGGTCAAACAGGCAGTCGCTCCATGTAAAACACTCAGCTGCATCCGGTAAGACTGGAAGCCGACCCCAACGTACTTGGGAAAAGGCTAGGCAGATGATGATTTACAGACTTACCTACTTGAATGAAGACGTAGATAATCATGGATTGTCATAATTATTGTATCACTGATGATGTGAACACCTACGCTAGTTCATTTCCGTATCTTGAACATCGATCGATGTGTGACAATTTTATTTATTTATGATGATTGTCGTTTGAATTAGACAATACACGATTTTTTTTTTTAATTATATGTACGTAACTTTAATTTGGGAAGTGACATAGGTACATTAATTAGATAATTAATGGATTTTCTCGGTGAGTTTATGTTTAGGTACGGATAGCAAATGCATTTACGTAAGTACCTACTAAATAGACACCTATTGGTGGAGAATGAACCACTTTAGGAAGAGTGTGATAAAATCTTTTAACCTGTCATAAATTCCCTTAATATTTGGTAAGTAGTTCAAAGTCTACTTACATTGTAAATAAGACAGAAGGCGGCATACAGCCAAACATTTCTACAATCTACAGACATTATTTACCGACGTATTACAAAGTGCCTACAATGATGTGCAGATAACGAAACAGACGTTGCATTCGTGTGTTGTGACGTGACTTGTGACGATGCTGATACATATGTATAGGTACCTACGTCAAGGATAGACAATAGATAGGTAGGTATGTGCTACCGGTCGCCGCGACAAGGCTTTGATCATTAGCTATTAGGTACCTATGTTCTTACTTTGGGATATGTACCTCTTCATTGGTACCTACAGTTAAGGATATAGGTAAGATAGATTTAGGATTCGTCTGAATGATGAACTTAGAACTCTCAATAATAACTAACATAGGTACACTAAGTACTTAGGTTATTGCTCACTAACACGGAATGGTGTCAAATTTAACTCTAAAGCCGTGAAACAAGTTGGCTATGATTGTATGCGACAGTGATTCTATGGCCGAATTGACTACAAATAGGGGAACAAACCTCCCATTGGGTGATTTGAAACTAAATTGAAACTCCATGGATAATTGGGAAAAAAATCCTATATTGATCGTGACAACTTGTCATTTTATTATTCAGGTAGCCAAAATGCACGCTGACGAAATCGTAGCTATATTGAATGGGTATGACTCTGTATTCAGTCTTAAAATAAAACTACTTTCCATGCTTCTGTACAACACTAATTGAATTTATCGTGTCACTATGCATCTCACAGGGCATTCTGTAGCCAAGGTTACAAGTAGCTAGGAAGATATTGCTTCCGATTTTGGCAATAAACCAATAGCCAGTTGCGCGCGCTGTTTCATTTAGCCACGGCTTAGTGTTTCAATATGATAGTTTTCCAAAAAAGGTTTTAAATTATTATAGTTATTGCAATTTCCAGAGTGAGCCGCGACATGCCTTTAGTAAAGACTGCGCAGGGCGAGTTGAAGGGAGTTGTTTGCAGCGATGTACAGAAATACGTGGCGTTCAAAGGCATACCATATGCAAAGCCGCCACTTGGTGAATTAAGATTCAAGGTGAGTAGAAAGTGAACACATACCTTACATTGGAACGTTTTTTTCTACTTATAAAGACGAAAGCATACTTACGCATGCACATTAGTATTCACTTGGAGACTATGAGCAGATTATGATGGTATTCGCGTAGTAGTCACATCTAATAAAATTTTTATTCAAGTAACTCTCCAAGTACATATGTACTTAACATTGCAAATTATATTACCATATCAAGTACCTAGCTGTTACCTACTTATCTACTTGGCAAACATAATTATTTGATAAAAATATAACTTTTATAGTAGTACTAACGCAGGGTACTAACATAATTTACAACAAGCCTTAAATTCTTGATAATTGTCACTGCATCAATGACTCGAATATTTGTGTCGTTTGACCTAAGGTCCAATTACTTCAGAGGTGTGTTTGATACCAGCAAACCGTTCTAGTATTGAGTAAAGCTAGTCTTTATATTGAGGTAAAAACTGCCAGATTAAGTAGATATCCCGAATTAGACTCAGTTTCTCTGATGCCACCACGGATGCCACTTGTTACGTCTTACTACAATTAAACCACACCAGTAATGTGGAGAAAAGACAATAGTAACACTGTAAAATAAATTGAATTTGTTTCAGGCGCCGGAGCCTCCAGAGCCGTGGCAGGGAGTTCGTGACGCGTCCCAGCACGGCCCCGTGTGTCCGCAGTTCAACGAACGCATGAATCGTATTGAGGCAGGCAGTGAGGACTGTCTCTACCTTAACGTATACACCAGGACACTTACTCCACCAAAACCTCTCCCCGTGATGGTCTGGATTCACGGCGGCGGCTTCTATACAGGATCTGGAAACTCCGATTTTTACGGACCAGAATTCTTCATGGCACACGACGTTATATTAGTAACAATAAATTACAGACTCGAAGTGTTGGGCTTTTTGTGTTTAGACACCGAAGAAGTTCCTGGTAACGCTGGCTTGAAAGACCAGGCGCTTGCCTTGAAATGGGTGAAACAGAATATAGCAGCCTTCGGAGGCGACTCCAACAACGTGACTATATTCGGGTGCAGCGCTGGCTCCTCTTCAGTGTCCTGTCACCTGGTATCCAAAATGAGTGCGAATCTATTTAATAAAGCTATCTGCCAAAGCGGTGTTTGTCTAAACGAGTGGAGCTACAATATATACGCCCGGCAAAGGGCTTTTCAACTAGGAAAATTACTGGGAAAAGAAACTGACAATCCGACTGAACTTTTAGAATTCCTTAGAACAGTACCAGCGTTTTCATTAGTTAACATACAGTTACCAATGTTAGAATTACAATACAATGATATATTAGACAGTATTCTGTTTGGTCCTGTAGTGGAAAAAGTCGGTCGGGAAGAAAATAAATTTCTATCGGATTTACCAATAGAGTTGGTGAAAAAAGGACAAATGGCAAAAGTGCCTCTTATATTAGGCTACACTTCAGGTGAGGGGATAGAAATAGCAAGAAAACTGCCGCTTACGGCTGGCTTCCTGTCTATGCCGAGCACAGTTGTACCGAGGGAATTAAAACTCAAATGGGAACCAGAAAGAGTGCAGAAAGCTGATGGAAGGATACGAAAACATTATTTCAATGATCAACCAATATCGATGGAGTTGGTACAAGAATATTCGGACTTTGAAACGGATAGAGTATTCTTATACAATATAATGAGATACGCACGCTACCACGTACAAATTACATCGGAGCCTGTGTACTTCTACGAGTTCATAGCAGAAACTGAGAGAAATCACACGAAAAAGGCATACAATATGGATTCTGTCAAAGGAGTATGTCATTCTGATGAGTTGCTCTATCTATTCAACGTCACTTGCTTAGATATTCCACTAACAGATGAGTCTATGGACATTATAAAGCAATTCGTACGGCTGTGGGTGAACTTTGCTACAACTGGGTAAGCATAAATGCTGTTTAAATACATTCTCAACTAAATAATTAGCTCATGAGAACACATTATAATTAATTATTCTTTCCAGGAAACCTACATCAAACGAAGATATAGAATGGAAACCATTCAAGGAGTCTGAGCGAAATTACTACATCATAGGAAAACAACTGGAATGCAAGCGCGACCCTAGCAAAGAAAATATGGCGTTCTGGGAAGATATCTATGACGAATCACAATTAAGGATTACAAACAAATAATTCTCGAGTACTTAGTTTTACTAGTCAAATTAATACCAATGAATTAAAATAATCGCATGCAAAGATCTGTCTTTATCAATCAAAAGCTTAAACGTAAATAAAGAACAGTATTAAAGAAATTAAACTTATATTGATTTTTCCACATTTCATACAAATAAGATGCATACTGTTATATCCCACAGGTTACCTACTTAATAAATACGACAATAAAGGAAAGAGTTTTAGTGATATTGAAGTTATACACAGATATTAAAGTGAACTTAAAACGCATTTTTTTTTCATAAAAAGTATCTGACAACCTTATTGCTATATTGACAATATTAATGGACTACTAAAACTATCTAACTAACATCGAGTTCAGATATATAAATGTTGGGAATACAAGAAGTACTGTATATCAGTCATACAGGGATTATACATACATTTATTTCAAAATCTGTATCTACCAATATGAATTAACAGCTCTGCGATACAATGCTGTAAAATTATTATTATCTCAAATTTCGGTCATACAAATATTATGTACTTAACCATGACTATTGAACAAAATAATCGCATCTACAACAGAGACTTGATATATTTAACTGTCTAAATACTTGAAGAACACCCGGAAGACTCATCTTTAAATAAGTGTCTGCTTCATTACACTATCATTATAAAGACAAAAGTTTGTATGTGTATGTTTGTTACCTCTTCACGCACAAACGGCAGAACGAATTTTAGTGAAACTTGGTACAAATATAGCTCACATATCGGAATTTTTATTCCGGTGTGGAGCAGTTCGCTCGGTAAGCGGAAACTGCTGGCAGAAGATGATGAACAATTAAGCAAATAAAATCAGCATGCTCAAGTTTCAGAATCTATCATATACATATCTTATATTAAAATAAAGGTTGTGTCTAGAAAGTCACTTAACGATGGTCTCTGAAATCCTTTTCATGTTCAACCAATGTAAGTAATACAGGGCAGGTCCCCTGGCCCCGGAGCGGCAGCGCCCCGCGGGTAGCGGCGGCGCGCGGGTCAGTAGCGGCCAGAGCGCGAGTTGCGCGGCGGGTCGCGGCGGCGGTTGTCGCCGCGCGAGCGCGAGCGGCGCCGGCGCTCGCGGGACCGGGAGCGGGAGCGCCGGGAACCCTTGCGCCGGGAGTATAGGTATCTGGAATGTACTCGTTACAATTAGCCTTATTTCATATATAAAGGCTTATAGTTATTCTAAGATCTGAATATAGAATTTGTGTTAGGTTAGCCATAATATTAAAAACGATAGAATAATTCAATATTAATTTGCTATGCAATGAAACATACTGCAATATACTGATAACATACTGCAATATAATGATATACAAAGTAGGGCAGCACTAAAATTAACTAACTAAATATGTAATAGCAATAATAACAGTATAATAACAATTCTGTAATATGCTTTGCTATTCCTTATCTAATGTCTAAAGACAATGACTTATCTATTTCTTCAGTTAGAAAATTATTACGTTTGGTAGGTAGGTAAGCTTAGAGCAGATTCATAATTCCAACTCCTGTCTATCGCAGTGACACAAGTTTACAGTGACTGGGCAGAAACATTTGATATTTCTTCCCAATGTGTAGCAATTTTATATAAATTAATAGCAATTAAGTTCAAAGTACTAACCTCCTCAGCTCTCGCGATATCGGCTTCAAGTGCATGAAGTTGCAGAAGCCACTGCGAGTGCATTCGCCCATCTCGTACTGACGGCAGCAAGCCTCACGGAAGTCCGTCACGGGAGACAGTTCAGCGTACACGGGCCGGCCGCCGAACCAACGGTTGTTTAGGTCATTTACAGCCTTCTCTGCGTCTTCCTCGCGACGAAACTATAAAAAACATTGCAAGTTTAAGTTTGTCATTTATGGATCAAGTGCGGTTTGAGAGTATTGCAATTTATTTCAATTCCCATACATATGGTAGTCTCGTCCAAGAACAATCCACTGCGAAATAAGGCCTCCCTACAAGCGGGATTTGGTCTAGTAGGGCATGTGCACATGTAAGCACAGTGTGCAATATTTTATAGCTAAGGAGATGCTGCTACCCCTAGCAATAACAACAACTGTGGTGTGTAGTGGTTATACCGCCATCAGTCAGTTGCCAGAGTCTCGTACATTTTTCATCAGTTTGCATAGGCAGGACAATATTGGTTTGCCCCCTTTCTAAGTATAAACTAAGACTTCTTTGAAAATTTTCTTCTACTAAAGTCTGTTATTTTAGTGAAAAATGTTTTCTTTTTGAACCTACCTTGATATAAACATTGCCAACCAAGTGGTCTCCTAAATTGTCACACACATTCATTTCCTCAATTTCTCCATNAAAAAGTCGGTCGGGAAGAAAATAAATTTCTATCGGATTTACCAATAGAGTTGGTGAAAAAAGGACAAATGGCAAAAGTGCCTCTTATATTAGGCTACACTTCAGGTGAGGGGATAGAAATAGCAAGAAAACTGCCGCTTACGGCTGGCTTCCTGTCTATGCCGAGCACAGTTGTACCGAGGGAATTAAAACTCAAATGGGAACCAGAAAGAGTGCAGAAAGCTGATGGAAGGATACGAAAACATTATTTCAATGATCAACCAATATCGATGGAGTTGGTACAAGAATATTCGGACTTTGAAACGGATAGAGTATTCTTATACAATATAATGAGATACGCACGCTACCACGTACAAATTACATCGGAGCCTGTGTACTTCTACGAGTTCATAGCAGAAACTGAGAGAAATCACACGAAAAAGGCATACAATATGGATTCTGTCAAAGGAGTATGTCATTCTGATGAGTTGCTCTATCTATTCAACGTCACTTGCTTAGATATTCCACTAACAGATGAGTCTATGGACATTATAAAGCAATTCGTACGGCTGTGGGTGAACTTTGCTACAACTGGGTAAGCATAAATGCTGTTTAAATACATTCTCAACTAAATAATTAGCTCATGAGAACACATTATAATTAATTATTCTTTCCAGGAAACCTACATCAAACGAAGATATAGAATGGAAACCATTCAAGGAGTCTGAGCGAAATTACTACATCATAGGAAAACAACTGGAATGCAAGCGCGACCCTAGCAAAGAAAATATGGCGTTCTGGGAAGATATCTATGACGAATCACAATTAAGGATTACAAACAAATAATTCTCGAGTACTTAGTTTTACTAGTCAAATTAATACCAATGAATTAAAATAATCGCATGCAAAGATCTGTCTTTATCAATCAAAAGCTTAAACGTAAATAAAGAACAGTATTAAAGAAATTAAACTTATATTGATTTTTCCACATTTCATACAAATAAGATGCATACTGTTATATCCCACAGGTTACCTACTTAATAAATACGACAATAAAGGAAAGAGTTTTAGTGATATTGAAGTTATACACAGATATTAAAGTGAACTTAAAACGCATTTTTTTTTCATAAAAAGTATCTGACAACCTTATTGCTATATTGACAATATTAATGGACTACTAAAACTATCTAACTAACATCGAGTTCAGATATATAAATGTTGGGAATACAAGAAGTACTGTATATCAGTCATACAGGGATTATACATACATTTATTTCAAAATCTGTATCTACCAATATGAATTAACAGCTCTGCGATACAATGCTGTAAAATTATTATTATCTCAAATTTCGGTCATACAAATATTATGTACTTAACCATGACTATTGAACAAAATAATCGCATCTACAACAGAGACTTGATATATTTAACTGTCTAAATACTTGAAGAACACCCGGAAGACTCATCTTTAAATAAGTGTCTGCTTCATTACACTATCATTATAAAGACAAAAGTTTGTATGTGTATGTTTGTTACCTCTTCACGCACAAACGGCAGAACGAATTTTAGTGAAACTTGGTACAAATATAGCTCACATATCGGAATTTTTATTCCGGTGTGGAGCAGTTCGCTCGGTAAGCGGAAACTGCTGGCAGAAGATGATGAACAATTAAGCAAATAAAATCAGCATGCTCAAGTTTCAGAATCTATCATATACATATCTTATATTAAAATAAAGGTTGTGTCTAGAAAGTCACTTAACGATGGTCTCTGAAATCCTTTTCATGTTCAACCAATGTAAGTAATACAGGGCAGGTCCCCTGGCCCCGGAGCGGCAGCGCCCCGCGGGTAGCGGCGGCGCGCGGGTCAGTAGCGGCCAGAGCGCGAGTTGCGCGGCGGGTCGCGGCGGCGGTTGTCGCCGCGCGAGCGCGAGCGGCGCCGGCGCTCGCGGGACCGGGAGCGGGAGCGCCGGGAACCCTTGCGCCGGGAGTATAGGTATCTGGAATGTACTCGTTACAATTAGCCTTATTTCATATATAAAGGCTTATAGTTATTCTAAGATCTGAATATAGAATTTGTGTTAGGTTAGCCATAATATTAAAAACGATAGAATAATTCAATATTAATTTGCTATGCAATGAAACATACTGCAATATACTGATAACATACTGCAATATAATGATATACAAAGTAGGGCAGCACTAAAATTAACTAACTAAATATGTAATAGCAATAATAACAGTATAATAACAATTCTGTAATATGCTTTGCTATTCCTTATCTAATGTCTAAAGACAATGACTTATCTATTTCTTCAGTTAGAAAATTATTACGTTTGGTAGGTAGGTAAGCTTAGAGCAGATTCATAATTCCAACTCCTGTCTATCGCAGTGACACAAGTTTACAGTGACTGGGCAGAAACATTTGATATTTCTTCCCAATGTGTAGCAATTTTATATAAATTAATAGCAATTAAGTTCAAAGTACTAACCTCCTCAGCTCTCGCGATATCGGCTTCAAGTGCATGAAGTTGCAGAAGCCACTGCGAGTGCATTCGCCCATCTCGTACTGACGGCAGCAAGCCTCACGGAAGTCCGTCACGGGAGACAGTTCAGCGTACACGGGCCGGCCGCCGAACCAACGGTTGTTTAGGTCATTTACAGCCTTCTCTGCGTCTTCCTCGCGACGAAACTATAAAAAACATTGCAAGTTTAAGTTTGTCATTTATGGATCAAGTGCGGTTTGAGAGTATTGCAATTTATTTCAATTCCCATACATATGGTAGTCTCGTCCAAGAACAATCCACTGCGAAATAAGGCCTCCCTACAAGCGGGATTTGGTCTAGTAGGGCATGTGCACATGTAAGCACAGTGTGCAATATTTTATAGCTAAGGAGATGCTGCTACCCCTAGCAATAACAACAACTGTGGTGTGTAGTGGTTATACCGCCATCAGTCAGTTGCCAGAGTCTCGTACATTTTTCATCAGTTTGCATAGGCAGGACAATATTGGTTTGCCCCCTTTCTAAGTATAAACTAAGACTTCTTTGAAAATTTTCTTCTACTAAAGTCTGTTATTTTAGTGAAAAATGTTTTCTTTTTGAACCTACCTTGATATAAACATTGCCAACCAAGTGGTCTCCTAAATTGTCACACACATTCATTTCCTCAATTTCTCCATATTTGTCTTCACATTCAACAAATACATCTTCAAAGAAATTATCATAATGCTCCTGCATCTCTTCGTCAGACACATTGGCTACAACCACTGGAAGCAGACAGTATTACAAATTATTATTTTTTACAAAATCAATTTTAAAAGACAAGATACAGTTATTTTTATACAAAATATTTAAAGATTCAATACTGCAACATTATACTACTAGCCTCTGCCAGCAGTTTCACTCGCGTCCCGTGGGAACTACTCGGCGCACCCGGATAAAAATTAGCCTATAGCCTTCCTCGATAAATGGGCTATCTAAGAATTTTTCAAATCGGACCAGTAGTTCCTGAGATTAGCGCAGTCAAACAAACAGGCTCTTCAGCTTTATAATATTAGTATAGATATAAATTATCTTTGGCAAACAGATTAATAATTTATTATATCTATTTAAGTTTTTAAACAAAGACTTACAATGACTGCCATCAGCAGATTTGGCAGAATTCTGAGGGTTCACATACAGATTTTGTAAGAGCACCGTCTGTGAAAACGTCGGCTTGTTGTGAATACGGGAACAACGATCACCATGTCGGCATGCTCCGATTTTAAAGTAGAAGGAACAGTTTACTCTGGAAAATAAAACAAAACATTGACGCATTAGAAATACATATTAATAAGTAGCCTGCAACTTTTTCCATTTGTATTATTTTCTCTTGACCCCTTAATGAGTTGTACAAAGATGAATGAGTGAGGCCTTGTATTTTATGACCACATATTTTGCGTAGACATCTACCAAATAATGTTTCATTTTAATATTTTGTGAAACTGTAATCCCATAACATTTTGAAGTACATAATGGGTATGGGTTGTTTAACATACCTGCTTCTGAATACATTTTATTTGTTAGCTAGGTTTTGCTCACGGAGCTTCTTTGTTAGCAAACGAAGCAAAGGACTTTTTGCGGTTGTTTTGCCCTTCATATTTATATCGATGGTCATCATAGTTCTCTAACTTCAATTAGTGTAAAAGTGTAAACTTTCTATGCATTTGAAGTAACTTCAAGTAACCCAAAAAATAACCTCTAAATACTGCAAATATTACAAGTACACAATCATCCTAGGCGTGCTTAAATAACTTTAATATTTTGAATATAGATTTGAAGTAGAAATCAGTACTTACTTATCTTTTTCTGTGCCAAATATAGCAGCTAAATATTCGGCCATCGTGAAACAACGACCAACACGGTCCCCTCCTCGTCACAATTTGCTTGTACTAACACACCAGAAACAGTTGTGTTGTTCTTAAAATCACTAGGAACTAAAGTTTATTTCTCAATACACCACTAATGGTTAAAATTATTAACAATTAGAAGTTAAAATTCTACACCAGAAACCACCATCACAAACCACAAGCTATGAGTGAGTGAATGGAAAGAATTAAGAATGGATGATTTACTTTTGTCTATGGTGAGTATGCCAATGAACGTGTATTATAAGGTACATACTTCCTAGACGATCAATTAAATTGCGCAATACGACCGTGTAGAGCAATTGCATAGGCTTCACTTTTTGCTCCAGTCATGTTCTTAAGCTTCTAGGGTCACCCAGGAAAATAATGGGAATACTCGACTCAGAAGAAATAATCTACACTGGATTAAGCCAGAGTCAGAAGGAATGAATTCATACTTACCCACTCATTCACTCACTTGGTTTGTCATCAACAAAGACTACAATAATGTCATCATCCATCTCATTAACAAATAAAGTTTCAAACCGGGTGCTTGTGAGTGCGGTAAATTTAAAATAAAAAAGTTTTGATTATTCATAATGGCCTTCAATTCCTCATTGGACTATTTCTGTAGCTCTACATTTTGGGTTTGTATACTTTTTGTAATTGTCAGTCAAAAACTATAGTGCATTACTTCTAATAACTTTTGCATTTATTGAGGAAAGATTTTCATTTCACAAAATTAGAATATTGTTATGAAATAGTTTAGAATCATAATTCTATAAGAACCTAGTTGTTATGAGTAATGTTGTGCAATTTTTAGTCATCATAAATACATAGTTACATATATTATTCTATGTATACATAAATAGTACTAAAACGATAGTTTTAACTCTGTTGTTTTTGAAATAAAACTCTATGTAACAATAAAAGTATGAATGAAACATTTTTTGAAATTTTATTTATTGTTATAAAACTTTTATAACATAAGTTTTAACTGAAAAAAGCTGAGAGTTATTATTAATTTAAACATTAAAATTTATACATGTTTTGTAGATTGAATTCTTAAATGATTAAGTGCTCATAGTATGCAATATATTGTACCTAACTATGTTAATAGTAAATTAATTTTATTTCTCTCTGTTATAATTCTAGGACAGCAACTTTACATGGTATACAGACAATCCAGACTTCACCCGATGTTTCCAAAAGACTGTCCTCGTGTGGGTGCCATGTTTGTACCTCTGGCTGGCAGCCCTCATAGATGTGTACCACATACTGAACAGTAGAGAAGGCAATATACCATGGAACAGACTCAATATAAGCAAATTGGTTGTAACCATTCTTTTAGTAATATTGCAAATACTTAACCTTGTGCTTGTTACTTACGAATCGTCTAGAGAAGACAATCGAATTAATGATGCAGATTTTTATGATCCCGTTGTTAAAATTTTGACTTTGGTAAGTATTCTTACACAATTTTTACGGTTTACCTATATCTCACCATAAGATTATCAATGCCGTTAGATTTCACAATATTTCTACAGTTTGCAATCTCGCGAGATACATTGTAATCTAATGGTATTTACAATCTTACAGTGAGAGTGTCCTAAACAAATACAAATCTTTACTAATATTATAAAGCTGCAGATTTTGTTTGAACGCGCTAATCTCAGGAACTACTGGTCCGATTTGAAAAATTCTTTCAGCGTTAGGTAACCCATTTATTGAGGAAGGCTATAGGCTACTTTTTATCCAGGTGTGCCGAGTTGTTCCCACGGGACGCGGGTGAAACCGCTAGCAGAAGCTAGTCTACAGTAAAGAGCGAACATTTTTTGTTTGCTTGTACTATTAGGGATCCAAAACGAATGAACAGATTTAAATTTAAAAAAATATATATTTAATTAGTTGTTAGCAAGCTTGACTATTCCTGAGTAACATATTACATAAGCCATATTTTGTCGGAATACAGGCAGTAGGTAGTTCCCACGTGACGCGGATAAAACCGCGGGAAAACAGCTAGTCTATACTGATATTATAAAGAGGAAAACTTTGTTTGTTTGGTTGTAATGAATAGGCTCAAAAACTACTGGACCGATTTTAAAAATTCTTTCACCATTCGAAAGCTACATTATCCACGAGTGACATAGGCTATATTTTATCCGGGTACGGGCAGTAATTCCCACGGGATGCGAGTGAAACCGCGGGAAAACGGCTAGTAATGAATAAAGTAAGCAACGAAGATTTAACTAATAATAAGTTAATGTGAACAAAGTACCTACCTACCTATACCTAAGGTGAAAAATTGAACATAAATATCAGATATGTAAATCTTATATATAAAAATGAATCGCTAAATGTGTTGGTAAGCGCATAACTCAAGAACGGCTGGACCGATCGGGCTCATTTTGGTCTTAAAATGTTTGTACAGATAGAGGGAAGGTTTATATATAAAAAAAAAACAGGATCCGCGTACGAAGTCGCGGGCAAAAGCTAGTTCTCAATATAAAGAAACACATGTCCACACCTTGCCCGGTAGAACACAAGTAAATAGGTATAAAAAATTAAATTCTAATTTTAATTAAGTACTTAACTTACTTATAAGTATAATTTAAGACTAAATACCTACTTATTTACTTTACATTAGAGAGGCGCTTAATAAAAGATAAAAAATCTTGATATGACTAATAATAAAAAGCCAGTTTAAAAATGAAATGTGGCTAAATAAAAATCAATGTAAATATGTAGGTATTTTCAATAGTAACAACTACTTTATCAGTTGCATCATTATTTGAAACAGTAGTAGATTTTTTTATAGGTATTAGTTTGAAATTGAGTATAGATGGGTAGGTCGGTTACCTACCTACTGTCGGTTGCTTTGCCGCTCTGCCTGCCATTAAATAAATAAAGATAATAATTACCTCTTGGTACATGATACCTACTTATCGCGGTTTTACCATTTAGCTCCTGTAGGCTCAATGCAAATATTTTTTCTTTGTACGAATATTTTTCGGGTTCCGTGATCGTAAAAAAATATTTTAAAGGTTGGCATTTTTCATCAAATTTGGCCAACAAATAAAAATTAAATATTTGCAAAAAATAAAATAAATTAAAAACGAAGGAGGTTCTCAATTAGTCGTAATCTATTATCCCCCATGATTATTTTATCGGCCAAGATGGCTGTTCTCTCTATCAGCCAGGTGTGCATGGCTTATGAAGAGCAGGGTCATCAGTATTTTTTATGAACTTTCTCACTTAAAAGACTCATAAGTAGGCACTTAAAGAAATGACACAATAATAATAAGGTAAAAGTGTGGGTGCCTCGTGGTAAGTGGCGAGTGGACCAGAGATGCTGGACAAGCGCGTGATCTGAGTTTAAAGTCCAGCGAGGCATCTTCACCCTTCACCCGCTCACGTCCTTGTTGCCCTCTTGTTGCAATTTCCCGGGGGCCCAGTAAGTGAGCTGGCGAGGCTCCAACTGCCATTTTTACATGTATTTACTACGTTGTTATCGGCAGGTGCCATAGTCCACATAGTTTCCCACATCCTAGTCCATCAATATCCCATCACAATAGCCCAAGTAGTGTATTCCATATTTAGCAATAGTTTAGCACAGAACCGGGGATTAGTGTATACAGGGATAATCGTCGGTTTTGTGTCACCATCACATTAAAGTTGTCTCAAAAGGGCTTCAGCGTGTTGGCTTCGCCCCCACACGGACTCTGTAGTCTCGTGGCATGGCAGAGGAAAAAGGGTGCAAATGAAAAAAGAACCGACCGGAGCAACCACAAACATTTTAGCAATTTTATATTTTAATCTTTTCCTTATAATGTAAGAGAAAATTCTCATGTGTCTTATCTTGAGAGAAAAAAAGTTCTAAATACCTTTATTATTATCACACATTGTCAATGATTTCGTAATTTTATGAAATATTATAATGTTTTTCCTTATAAGCGGCTGATATTATTACTGGAATCTCATCTAGATTGGATGGGGTTTTTAAAGAGCCTGTACGCCTATATAATTGTGCCACCATATATACAAGATTAGATAATGTACTTAATGTTGAATGGTAGATAAGGTAAGGTAGGGCAAGAAGGAAAATGGTGTAAAATAACAAGTCGTCTGTAATTCCAGAATCTGATCACTTTGCACAGCGCTGACAAAATCGGGCATCATTTGCCACTCTCAACTATAGGTTGTGTGTATTGCTGTGGTCGTTGTCACAACCTAAAACGTCCACTGCTATAGAAACGCCTCCCCCAACCTGGGGGGGACTTCCCCATATCTGCTCATCAAAACGCATGCCGTGTTGATGAACAAAGTGTAGAATAGTTTTAGCTTAGGAGATGCTGCGGTGTGCAAAATTTAGAATCACAATGCGGAACTCCTATCTAGTTAAACAAGCGTTTCATAGAACAGCCTCTCATCTGCGATTGTTCAACTTGTAATCCTTGTCGAATCGAAACAAAGAACCTTCAAACTTTATTATAATTAAACCCATAAGACCCATAGGCGTTTTAGATTTTGTATAACTTCGTTGTTTTTCGCAGATGTTATCAATAACACTAGTGTGTTACAATAGAAAATATGGCATGAAGACCTCAGGGGTGCTGTTTATATTCTGGTTGCTCCTCATCCTGGCTGGGCTACCGCAACTCAGGTCTGAGATCAGGCAGTACAAAACAGGAAACGATGCGTATGTCCGATATAATTTTGCTAGTTATATCGTGTACTATATGCTTGTTGTCATTATGTTTTTGTTGAATTGTTTTGCTGACTTGCCACCTAAAGACACACCTTACACTTATGAAAAGGTAACACTACGATTAATTATGTTCTTTATAGTAGTTCCATTTACTTTCTTATTTAATCCTTACTATCATCACTATCTACAGGTTCAGTCCCCCGAGAATAGAGCAGGGGTTCCAAGTCGTCTAACTTTTAGTTGGTTCGACCCACTCGTTCTGACGGGTTTCCGAAGAAGTCTGACTGAAGAAGATATGTGGCCTTTAAACCCGCAACTTACTTCCAAAGAGACGGTTCCTAGGTTTGAGAAATTTTGGCAGAAGGCTTCGAATAAACGAGACGTGTAAGTATCGATTTCGGAAAATCAGTTGTATTATAATTTAAAAGTAAATCAAAAATAAATTTAAGAAAATACGCATTCCCTTGAACATGTGTTAAAAATATGTATTAAGTATGTCAAAATCTAGCTTATGAATCCTAGGCTAGTTTTGGACACAATACCTACATATTTTTAGATAGATAGACAGATCATTTATTTGTCATAACATGAGTTACATGAAAATACAACATGCAGGTGGTACAGAGAAATGTGGTAAAGCACAATCATGTTTGGCCTTTCGGCGTACAAATATAAAGATGAGTTTCAATTACAATATGACATGTCATTAATTATACTATCGTATATTGCCTATCGGACGGAAGTGATAAACTTATGAGTTTATGAGTCACAATCACACGTGCCTTCATTCTAAACAGTCTGCTGGCTCTGTATATTTCTATATTTACCTATTCTTATTTACCAAGTATTTCCCCGCTGTCTAAGCTAGCTCTTATATTTCTTATACTTGGGACTCTGTTAAACCAACTGCATCAACTAAAGCAGATGATGACGATTATTATTATCACTACTTTCGATAAACAGAATATGTACATAATTCTATTTAGGTTGTACAGATCCTAAGTAAATATTTGAGCTAGCTTTGGCAGCGGGAAAATACCTGGTAAATAAGAATAAGTAAATAAAAATTAGAGACCGAATAATATCAACTTAAACGGCTGGACACTTACATACTCATCACAAAAACATAGGTGTAAAAAATCTAAGCAAAAAATACAAGAATTATGTGAATAGAAATAGCATAGCAGAGGAATACCCTCATTATAATTGGCCTTTTCCTTCTAAAGCCGTTATTGTATAATTTTCTAGTAACTATACTGAACTGATAGGTATTTCATAAAGGGCGCAAACGTAGTGTACATAATATGCTTTAAGTCAATCTACCGCAACTTTGATTCGTTAACTGAGCCGAAATAATTTTCCTGCTGCATTCAGAAATAGTGTTTCAACAAATAACTTATAGCGTTACTATCAGTGCTATGCCCCGGTCATAGATATATAGCACAGAGAGATACAGTACATAGAGAGATAGCACGCATTGCGAAAATAGCTAATTTATGATTCTTTTTTACGGAACCCTGAAACCGGGCTGCAGATTTCTATGCTGCGATTACTTTTACAGTAAAAGACTTATTCAATATTCCTCTTGGTCGACAATTCTGGCGTCGACCACACCGTTGTAAGATTATTTGAGTCGAACGGTTAATTTTACAATCATAATGAAAGTAAAACAACTTGTTACTTTGTGGCCTCGCTTTCGTTTTCATTTCTAGGTCTTTTTGCACTCATTGGGTACTTACCTACTTAGAGTATAGGTGAGTAGGTACCTAAAATTTATCTTATCTGATGTAAATATATGGAAATAATTGTAACTTTAAGCATAACTTTGTTATCTACCTAGACTGTGAAGATTTTCGTGAATAATGTCTTTACATATGGAACAACTCTTTAGGTGTTTTTGATATGTGCGAAGCTTAGAAATTTCAAACAACAATGTCAAGTTCTCATGTGCAAACAAGCAGTGACATCCAAAATAGGGCGCTGGGTCACGACTTTGCGAGGTCATAGTTGATACTCAAACTCAACACAATGCAGATCAATTACTACCGAGTATAAAGGTCGTTTTTCCAGGCTAACTATGCAGCACCAGTGTTTTACATAAATCGATTGCCTATCTGACCTCCACAACCCAGCTATCTGCTAAATGACAGCCGGAATCCAATATTTTAGCGCGCCCTCCGATATACCTATAGGTACAGAGGAACTCGTCACTACAAGGTGGTCACCCATCACGAACCGATTGCACCTAACATTGCTTAACCTTATGATCAATCAACCCTTCTGTTATTAACCCACGAACTCTTTAAATAGTTACTAATAAGATACATTTCAATCGTTACGGTCTTAGTAGGTCAATATTAATCGAAATTGACAATCCTCGAGCAATTTATTGTAATTACTTTGATAGGTACCTATCTATTTATAACTATGATCATAGAATAATTGCTTACGTTATGCAATGTTTGTATCTTAGCGTAGAATGAAAGAACTCTGACTAGCACTGAAAATTATGAGTTACCTTAATCCATAAAATATTCAAGATTATTACCACAGATTACTTAATCTGTTTTTCTGTTACCAGGCTGTTTCTCATAAACCATGAAAGCTGAATAGTTGAAATGTTCACAGATGTATTTTTGTTACCGCTTTAACAACAAATACTGAAAACTAGAATAAGTCAAGTATTTTAGGGGGCATTATACAAAAAATATTTTTTTTGCTGGTCTTATAAACATGTAATGTTAAGGAACCCTTCATGCGCGTCTCCGACTCGCACTTTGCTGGATTTTCTTTTCATCATGGGCTTAAAAACAATCAATCCATTTAAAAAAAGCCGACGGTTAGGTACACTTTTGTATTGTTGTCATAGCTCCAACACAATACTGTGTTGTGAAAATATTAATGGGTACATAATACAACTTTTAATTTGATTCCCCTTCATTTGTTTTCAGGAAGTCAAATGAACCAACGAGTGATCCTTCGTCCCCTACGACTGCAAAAGAGAAAAAGAAACCAGTATCGATATTGCCAGTGGTATGTTTAGCTTTCGGCGGACAGTTCATGTTCGCAGTATTTCTCAAGGTGATCCACGACGTACTTATTTTCGCTTCGCCGCAATTACTTGAGTATGTCATTTCCCTAAAGATTTTTTACATATTTTTGATTAGTTCAATATCTATTGTAAATTTTCTGTCATTCTTTTTTTTAGGCATCTGATTGGATTTATCGAGAGCAATGAGCCTGTGTGGAAAGGCTACCTCTACGCGGTCAGTATGTTTGTATGTGTTATCATACAAAGTCTGTTCCTGGGGCAATATTTCATCAAAATAGAAATGGTTGGAATACAAATCAAAAATTCTCTTTGTAGTGTTGTGTATAAGAAAGCGCTCTGCTTATCCAACGCCGCTCGCAAAGAGCGCACCGTTGGAGAAATTATTAACTTAATGTCCACCGATGTCGACAGGTAAATATAAATTCTATTGGCAAATGGGGTCATTTCTTTGTGTGTGTTCCGAAATATTACTCAGTATACTGGTCGGTGGTCATGTCTCGGTGCTATACCTACACAAAAATTGATGCGGTATTGCAAATATTGTATAGAAGTCAGCTGCCACTTTCTATAGCGATTTTATGAAATTCAATATTCAATTCAATTCACCACTAAATTTGAACAAAATATATTTCAGGTTCAGCGATTTGACTTTCATAAACTTGGTATGGTCTGCACCGCTACAAATATGTTTAGCTCTATATTTCCTATGGGGTGTGTTGGGTCCTTCTGTAATGGCTGGCTTGGCCATCATCATCGTTCTCATGCCTTTCAATGGTCTGATGGCAGCCTACCAAGAGAAACTGCAGACCAAGTTGATGCAGCACAAGGACCAAAGAATTAAACTCATGAGCGAAGTACTTAACGGAATGAAGGTAATATGTTTAATTAAGATTTTCTAGGTAGTTTACTCATACACACACACCATTTATATCACATAATTCTCTGCAATAGGTTCTCAAAATGTACGCGTGGGAACCAAGCTTCCAAGAACATATTACAGGTATAAGGAACAAGGAATTAGCAGTCCTAAAAAAAGAAGCGTACTTAAACTCGGGAATGTCGTTTGTATGGCTTTGCACACCTTTCTTGGTAAGCGCCGAATAAAACAATATTAAAATAATATTCCCCTATTTATGCATCATTTTATCAAAATAATTTGATTTAGGTGTCGCTGATGTCATTCACATGCTTCGTGTTGGTGAATGATACGGAAGTGCTGGACTCTAAGCGGGCATTCGTAGCATTGTCCCTTTTCAATATACTTCGATTCCCAATGTTCATGCTACCTAATGTTATATCGGATATTATACAGGTTTGTGGATTTCTTATTACCACTTCTTTTTCGGTCAATATTATGTTTACCGTTCATTAGAATTTCATTTTTTTTTTAGACTGTGGTGAGTATTAAGAGACTTAACAAATTCTTGAATTCTGATGAATTGGATACCAGCGCAATAGAACACAGCCCAGACGAGAGTAAGTACTATTTCAACCTACTTAGATTATATCGATATTTTTTAAATTAAAACTAGAGCTCTCTAAAAATTTAATGTTCAATAATTTTAGAAGACCAAATCGTGATGGAGAAAGCTCACTTCACATGGGGTGACCAGGATTCGGATCCAATTCTAAAGAACATAAACTTGCGTATTCCTCGTGGTTCACTGGTCGCGGTTGTAGGCGGCGTCGGCTCGGGCAAGACTTCCCTACTGTCTGCACTACTCGGAGATATGGATAAGATTTCTGGACGCGTTAATATCAAAGGTAGGACTCGTTCGACAAAACCTTAACCGATAGAATTCAAATAAGTGCAAATCAATATATATTTTTTTATTACAGGAAACATTGCATACGTTTCCCAGCAGGCTTGGATTCAAAATGCTACACTACAAAACAATATCTTGTTCGGTTTGCCACTTGAAAGAAAAAAATATAATGATATCATACAGGCGTGTGCTCTTGCGACAGACTTGGGAATCCTACCAGGGGGTGACCAAACAGAAATCGGTGAAAAGGGTAAGTAGTATTATTTGCGTCATTTATCGGAATGAAAGGCTGGTTGGAAGGCTGGTGCCTAACAGTGGAGCGTCNAAGTCGTTGGGCCGAGACGTTGACGGCTGGTTCAAGTACCTGGAACAGAGACAGCATCCTATCAATTTAGAATTTATTATTATAGTAATTCATGTAATGTCGTAACTTAGCTAAGTAAATCATTTTATCAATTTGTATGAACACAGCTACCTCCTTGTTCAGATCCACTGAACTTTAATATATCAATCAGGTTACTGATATTAAGTTGTACACACGCCTCCAGGTCAACCTACCCGAATCTGTCAAATTTTACCAGCCGAACATTAAACTTCACGATTATGATAAGGTCGAAAATCTATTGAAGAAATTTGACAGATTGAGGTAGTTTGATGTGCTGGCCTCTGTACCCACGCTAAAATTCCCTTATAAGATGTATTCCATTAAATAGCATACAATTATTTTCAGGTTCTAAAAATGTACGCCTGGGAACCGAGTTTCGAAGATCAAATTCTTAAAATAAGAAACAAGGAAATGAATGTGTTAAAACAAACTGCTTATCTCAACTCTGCCACCTCATTTATATGGTCTTGCGCACCTTTCCTAGTAAGCTACCTACTTTATTATCTAAACAACACCTTGATTCACAGGATAAATAAATGAAACAAACACGCCAGTCAGATATCAATTGTATAGAAGAAATGTTCAAGTCATGCTGATTTTCTTTGCGTCATAAAGAAAATACAGAAGTTAATTTAATTGCATTAGAGCAAATTTACAGAAGGTACTCTTATCTTGAATGATAAGAACGCCGTACAGGTTTTTATATCCCTTTGTAAGCACGGGCAATTTGCTATGTGTTATCTGTTCTATTTGGAAAATATTAAGGAGACCTGAATCATACTTTGTTAATTGCTACCACGAAATATATTGTATGATTTGCATCATTGGTCTCGTGGTCGCCAGACTCAACTAATGTAATCTAGTAATATAAGTATACCACTAAACTTCAACCGTTTTATAACTATATTCCTAGTGAGATAGTAATGAATCGCTTTCTTATAACTATGTTACGGCATATAATTATATCCCTAGAGATATAACTATATTACGGCTTTATCTATCTTACTGCGACATATGCACGGGATCACGGGTTCGATACCCGGGTCGGTCGTCGATTGCACCTGTGTCAGCGTGTGAACTATAGACATATTGAAGTGCACAACTTTATCCTTAGACGTAATAGCCGTCGTGGTCGAAAATCCGCCTGGATACCTTTTTTTTTTGGAAAAAATAAAAGAAGTATGTTGTTTTCTTGTTTATGAGAATACCTTTAACTCTCTTTAACTACAGGTGACATGTAATTTTAGTCTATTTAATTTTTATTACCCTGATAAAAGTAATCCGTAATCACAGAAAATAATGTAATAAATAATGTCACAGATTTGTTGATTTAGAATGATATTGGCCAGATTACACGCTTAAATACCAATGTTATCAATGTTTAATGTCGCTATATTGTTATTGATGAGCCGTAATTATCGCTTATCGTTCCACTAATATGTTATAACTACTGATAGCATGGACGGATTATGTTTTCTTTTTTTTTATTTGTCAAAAAAGTTCTAAGAAAAGTTTAATTATGTTACTCCACAGATGGACGGAAATTAGGTCAACCATTTGTTAAGGTTGTTAAAAAGTATATAAATATTACATACTTGGTCACATAAAACGATCAATGCTATTAATAGTAATTTTCTTAGTGAATTTTTTTAATTTTAGTAATATGTTTAACAATTAACTTCGGTAAAGTTGATGATATAATAAAGTCATTCCCTTGACATAAACACAAACTGAACTCTATAGCACGTTCAAAATTCATGCGTTAGAGCTATCATGAAACATTTTCTTAGTATTTTTTTTTTGCGTCTAGTAATACATTGAATATTATTAACACCCAAAAGTATTAAATCATTTTGTTTGTTTTCAAGGTAACCTTCCTAACCTTCTTCACGTTTCTGATAAGCGACCCAGAGAAAAATATCCTGACAGCTGAAAATATATTCGTGTCGATGTCTCTGTTTTACACAATGCACTTGCCCCTAGGTTTACTGCCACTCATCGTGGTATCAGCGATCGAGGTAGTGCCACCACGTGTTCACTCCTCTAGATATCTACGCATGAGGCTATGGTTCTTTCATACAGACACACTAACACGCATATATCTCGTACTTAATATATTTTAACTGAAAAAGCGACAGTGCACAATTCAGTTTAAGTTGTGTTGTATTTGTACATTGACTCGCGGAGTCCTTATATGACACGGTGGGGTTACGAGGCCCAGGGCGAGTGAACGTACAAAGATAGCAACACAACTTGAGCTGTGTAAGGTTCTGTGCTGCCGCTCGCATGGTCACCTCTTATAACTCATGGAATGGTGTCGTAGGTGTCGCTGATGTCGTTCGGGTGCTTTGTACTGGTAAACGATACTGAAGTACTGGACTCTAAGAGAGCTTTCGTAGCGTTGTCTCTTTTCAACATTCTGCGTTTCCCACTGTCAATGCTGCCTAACGTTATATCGAATGTTGTACAAGTAAGTTTATCATATTAGATTATTTTGTCTGTGTGCAATGTCGAGCTTTGTGGAGTCCTAAAGATATTAAATTACGAAAGTTTGGCCGGAATATAGAGTGATTGGCATCAGTGATTAATCAAAATATGTACAAAGCTTCCTAAATCTTATATCTTATCCTCTTTCGTATAATTTGTCGTTATCGAGGTATTGGTACTACACAATCCATAAATCGACTCATTTTGAATTTCCTACAGCATATCTTTGATCAAGCAACTAATTATAATGTCTCTGGCTTTTATATTACTTCATTGTTTTAATTTATAATAAGGATTGGTAGCTCTATTTGTAATTGCAAAGCTTAATGTGGTGGAAGTCATTGCTTAAGTTTTTTTTTTCTTCCAAATAACAATTTTTTACCATGACTAACTGAATTCTGCGTTTTTAGACATCCGTCGGTATTAAGAGATTGAACAAATTCATGAATTGTGATGAACTCGACGTGACGTCGGTTGAACACGACCCTAAAGATCGTAAGTATATTGTGCATATTAACTAACTAAACAAATACGTAACACAATATCTTTAGCTAAACTGGATCTGCGACAACCCATAGTCACGCTCAGCAAATGTTTTTGCTGGTCTAAAAGTCGGATTTATAAAGAAAGTCAACATCTCTGTTGTGTTATTCCAGCGAACCCGATTTCAATTGAGAGCGGTCACTTCACATGGGGCGATCAGGACTCGGAGCCGTTCCTCAAGAACATAACTCTGCACGTGCCTCGTGGCTCGCTCGTTGCCGTCGTAGGCGCCGTCGGCTCCGGCAAGAGTTCCCTACTGGCCGCCCTTCTCGGAGAGATGAACAAGCTGTCCGGACGAGTTAATACTACCGGTACGCTACTAAGTTCCCACCAAAAATATTATTCAAAAAATTATTTTCATTGTGAACCTGCCAGAAGTAAATCGTTGCTTCGCAGCAATCTAGAAGAGTTAATTAAGTTACTTATGTTGTCTACCATTTTCTAGAAACTTCTGTAGATATGCCCTCTACAATTCAAATTAAGCATATATTTCTCTTTATACCTCAGGCACCATTGCATACGTACCTCAACAAGCCTGGATCCAAAACGCAACTCTGCAAGACAACATTCTGTTCGGCAAGCCGCTTGATAAGCAAAAGTACAGCAATGTCATAGATATGTGCGCTCTCAAACCTGACTTCGAAGTACTACCTGGTGGAGACCAAACGGAGATCGGTGAAAAGGGTAAGTAGTTTTATTGTAGTCATATTATATCTGAGTGAAAGTGTTGGAAGTTAACCGTGCGCGTGTCGGCAGGCATCAACCTGTCGGGCGGGCAGAAGCAGCGCGTGTCGCTGGCGCGCGCGGTGTACTGCGACGCCGACAACTACTTCCTGGACGACCCGCTCAGCGCCGTGGACTCGCACGTGGGCAAGCACATCTTCGACAAGGTGAGTGCAGCGGCATAGCGACGCAGGGGCTAGCCGGGGCAGGGCCCCCGAATCATTACCAGAAAATGAAAATCACACTGAACTTTTCAAAGTTTTTCTCATTTTTCGATAAGTAAGGACAAGTTGCGACCCGTCTTTGCAAAAATTTCGCGCTCGTTTCGCTCGTGTCTTCTAGTTACTTCCTGTTCTTCTTTTTAGTTATTAAAGTAAAAAAAATCGCGCTCGCTGCGCTCGCCCCCTGCAATTACATCCTACTGTTTTTCTATGGTTAGTCCTCTAATACCCTGTGAACAACTTGAGGGCATTTTTTGAAAGTTTTAAACACATAAGAGAAATATCAAAACTCGGTGCGTGCCCGAGTTTTGATGAAGGGTTCCATACCATTAGCTATGAGCCAAAATCACGTTTGTTTTATGGGAGCAGAGCTCCCTAAAATACTTATTCTAGTTTTCAGTAATTGTTGTTATAACGGTAACAGAAATACATCATCTGTGTACAATTCAACTGTTTAACTGTCTGTGACAGACGAACAAGGAAGTCTTAGTGATAGGGTATCGTTTTACGACTTGGGTACAAAACCCTAGAAATTACCATGTTTTGCTTATCAAAGTGCGATCCTAATACTGTAACCATCTGGTTGAAAAATCTTCTAAATTTTCACATAATCAACTTGCTCACATGTAATGGTGTTTCGAATTACAATTCTTAACGATGTTCAGACAGTCAGAAGAATTGAGAAATATACTCACTCATTGTTCCAAAAACTATCGTGCCTTGTTAGGCAAAACAAAGAGTTCTCAAAATAACCAAAAAAGGTCGCGCTCGCTCCAGTCGCGCATCTTTTTACTATTTTATGCTGATTTTTTTCTTCAAATATACATATAAAAATTGCACTCGTTTATTTTGTATTTGCCAACATCCTCTAAAACCCGTCCGAAAAACAAAAAAATCGCGCATTCTGTTACGACTAGTGCTTCTTCCCCCAAACTTACAAAAAAATTGTCTAAAAATAAAATGTTGCCCCGGGTTCCAACCTGGGCATCGCCGTCACTGGAGGGGCCCCATTTTTCTCGTTGCCCCGGGGCCCCCGGTTNCTGGACGACCCGCTCAGCGCCGTGGACTCGCACGTGGGCAAGCACATCTTCGACAAGGTGAGTGACCGCGAGTGACGCGTGCGAGTGCGAGTGCGACGCGACGCTAGTGCCGAGTGTGCCGCAGGTGCTGGGCCCGGCCGGGCTGCTGAAGCACAAGACGCGCGTGTGGGTCACGCACAACGTGTCGTACCTGATGCACACGGACCTGGTGGTGGTGCTGCGCGACGGACACGTCTCCGAGGCCGGCTCCTACCAGCAGCTGCTCGAGAAGAAGGGCGCCTTCGCCGACTTCCTGCTGCACCATCTTAGCGATGCTGAAAGGACTTCCCCTGAAGGTAATAAACTATTTTACTACTTTTCTTAGAACTTCAAGCACACAAAGCGCGCTTTGCTTCGCGGCTGGAATTCCATGCGTTATCGTGTCATCAATATGGCTTGCATTATATCTGTTACAGTTATAACCCGTTTTCCGATAGAACGCGTTTTCCCTAGTTAGAACTAGTTTTTACTAAACGCCTTTGTTAAAACTAGAAATAACTAATACTCAAAATTTAATATCAGTTAAAACTAGTTCTTAATAGACAACACGCGTTTTTCCTAAGCGAGTCAGTTAATGTTCTCAGTGTTCACCTTACCTTATTCTTAATTAATGTTCCATCATGCAGCAGGCGTGATTTCTGTCACGGCTCCGGCGCTGCGGGGCTCCGGCGATCCCACGCGAGTTTATCGTCGCAGATAGGTTTAACGCTCACCACCGCAGCTTCGTCTTGCTGGCCGGCGGTGCCGGCCAGCCCACAGAACATATAAAGGAGGTTAGAAGGGCCTTGTGGGCGGGGCACGCGCGCCGCGGTTATGAGCAGATTCTCAAAACCAGCCGAAGTTGACTACAATCGCGCGTTTGTTGTGACAGCGTACGACGCTCCGAAAAAATATTAGATTATGCCGTCTTACGCAATTATTACGAGTTGGAAAAGAAGCCAGGTGTGTAGTGTAGCACGAGACGGGATTTCTTTTCACCGGTACNAGCAGCTGCTCGAGAAGAAGGGCGCCTTCGCCGACTTCCTGCTGCACCATCTTAGCGATGCTGAGCGCACCTCTTCACTAGAAGGTAGTGTTAATAATGTTTAAATTAATATGCTCATGTTACCACCTGATTATATACAGAGACCTCAGCAAAATGATTCAATCAGGAATTTTCATTGTAATTCTATTTCGATTTAATACATAGTTTAAATGAATTGAATGTAGTTGTGGAACGGATGTCACGCGTGAAGGCCACAATGTGTTATAATCACATATCTACCTCAATAGGAAGGTAATTGACCATTTACTGTGAATTCCCGCAGATTTAGAAGACATTAAAAACGATTTAGAGAATAAACTGGGATCAGAGTTCCATCGTAAGCTACAATGGGCTCGATCGATGTCGACGGATGCTTCAGAAAAAGAGCCAACGAATGCTGGTAACTAAACAAATTATTTTGCTACTGGGGTACTTACTTCACATGTTTTTATTTTTTTTATAGAACTTTCTATTTATTTTATAATAAGGTGATCACGCCGACGTTGCAAATAAGGAAAATACACCAATTAGCGAAGACCAACAATTTGACCAACTTATAGAGACTGAAAAAACTGAAACAGGAAAAGTGAGTATTGGGCCAAAATCCAAATATGATCCAAAATTTTGCTTTCGGAAACAAATTGCATTAAAACATTCAAATGTTAATATTAATAATAATCAAAGAACGTCCACTTCTTATCGTGATGTGTGTTTTTTTAGGTAAAAGGAGAAGTTTACATGCACTATCTAACAAAAATCGGCGTGAAGGCGGCCATAGCAACGTTAATAATGTACATCTTGCTACACTCCTTGCAAATAGGCACTAACTTCTGGCTCGCGATATGGTCCAGCGATGATAAAATGGTTCGTTTTCTCCAGTATTTATGAAATATTATAGGAGCTCGTGGAGTAATAGCCGCACGGGTCGATCAATCATATAGTCGAGCAACGCTTGGCGCTGTCGATCTATGGATGGGTGAATATTGTCATGATGTGTTCCTCCGTGTTTTGGGAGACACGTAAAACTTTTGGGTCCCGGCTGTCCTATAAACATCTTTGGCAGTTGCTATACAAGGAGTCAGAAGAAAAAAAAATCTGACAACTAAACTTACAAGGGGTATCGGTTGCCCAAGTAACTGGGCAGGCGCCTTCTAAAGCACTGTTACCCTGCATCCTGTGACTGAAAGCCAACCACAACATAGTTGGGTAAAGGCATCCTGCTACATAATAATTTGTTAGTTATATTTTGTTTTCCCAGCTCGTGAACGGTACAGTGGATACAAAACGCCGAGACATGTACCTTGGTGTGTATGGTGGTCTTGGATTTTGTCAAGGTAACATATTGATTGATCTCTCCTTACATAAATCCTTAAATTTAGAGAATATCTAAGTATCGACCATATTTACGTCATTTCAGCGTTGATATCATTTTTTGTCGACCTGATGCCATTCCTCGCTTGCTGGAGAGCAGCGAAGATCCTCCACGCGATCATGTTGGAAAATGTGTTCAAATCTCCCCTGCAATTCTTCGATGTGACACCTGTCGGCAGAATCCTATCTAGATTTTCCAAAGATGTCAACGTAGTGGACAATTCACTTCCTTGGCAAATCTCCAGTGTTCTTAACGGGAGTTTTGAGGTAAACTTTTTACTCATCATCGTCTCGTTTACATTTTTTTTACAAACTTATTTACATTATGTATTAAGTAAATACTTTCAAACTGGCTAACTCCATCAAATCTTGGATAAAATAAAACTAGTGTTCTCAATAGGAGTAATTGCAATCCAAAGATTCCATCTAATTCTCCATTTATGATGTTGCCAAAAACTGTGTAAGCAATCACTTGTTGCCTAGCTATAAGTGAAAGGTCAGTTACCCAACATCCGTACACATAAAACATTGCACTATACCCTCCAATCGATCCGAACGCAACTGTGCGTGTCAGCTCCAAGCCATAGTGAACCTGAGGAAGGTCAAGGCCATTTGGGGTGTACGATAGCGTTTCCTTTTGTTCCAACATTAAGAATACGACGAAGGACTGAAGCACTTATACCTATATGTAGTTATGATAGTACAGACGACAGCAGGTCAACGTAAACGAATCTGTCAAATTTTAACAATCGAATATTAACCTTACACTATTGTGATAAGTTTTTAAAATCGATTGCAGAAATTTGTCAGATTGTGGTAACTTGATGTGCTGTCTTCTGTACATGGGGTTACTCACGCGATCCCTTTCTTTAACATGCAGGAATTACATTTGCAGCGCAACCAACTCCTAAGAGTAATTTCTAACCGCTTTTTTTATCTTTTTCAACAGTTAATAGGAACCATAATTGTGATATGTGTTTCTACGCCAATGTTTATGACTGTGATCCTGCCTATCGGAGCCCTGTACTACCTCATTCAGAGATTCTATATACCGACGTCACGACAACTTATGAGAATCGAATCAGTAGCTCGCTCGCCTATCTTCTCACATTTTAATGAAAGTATTTTGGGTGCAACTAGTATTCGTGCTTTCGGAGTCACGGACAGGTAAAATTGTTTTGTAGAGATGCCAGCAGGTCAATCTACCCGTATTTGACAATTTTTACCAAACAAACATTAACCTTCAACTCTTGTGATAAGAAGAAATTTGACAGATTGAGGTAGGTTGATGTGCTGGCATCTGTACATATTTTACTATTCTATTTATCCAGTAGTAGCCAATATTCGTCTACCAGACAAAAGATGTAAGTACCTATTTAAAGTGCATATTGTTTTATTTTCAGATTCGTAAGGGAATCTCAACAAAAAGTGGACCATTATGAGTCCATCTCCTACATGTCGTCGGTCGCGGATAGATGGCTTGCAGTTCGTCTCGAGTCAGTTGGCGGTCTCATAATATTTTTTGCTGCATTATTTGCAGTACTTGGAAGAGATAGTATTACTGCTGGCCTTGCCGGTCTCTCAGTTAGCTATACTTTAGAGGTACTTGCTACATAGTTATGTTTATTTGCCAACTTCATACGTCGTTCTGTATAGTTTTTAACTAATATAATTTTTCTGTATTTTTGTAGATAACACAGACTTTAAGTTGGATAGTTCAAACGGCATCAGGTGTAGAAACGGACATCGTAGCAGTAGAGCGTATGAAAGAGTATGCGGAGACAAAGCAGGTGAATACAGTAGAGATATAGTACATGTTTAACAAGTGGAAATGTCGTGTAAAGTATTATACAACGATAATGTGATTCAGGAGGCACCGTGGTCGGTGGGCGCGGGCCCGCCGGCCACGTGGCCGGAGACGG
>NWSH02000008.1:10585059-10602019 GCA_002382865.2 Heliothis virescens | reverse complement strand
CGATGTTCGTGTTTCAAAAGTTTGCTAAACAAAAGAATGGAGCAAAATGCAAACAACCCCTTCCGATGCCCGGATAAAAAGTAGCCTATATGTTATTCTGATATACAACGTGTGCCAAACCACCATATTAAATGAAATACCGGCTTATATACGTCGATTAGCACAAAGAAAAGAAAAATCCTGAACAAAGAATAAAAACCGGCCAAGTGCTAGTTGGACTCGCGCACAAAATCTTTCGTACCATTATCTATGAAAAATTTAAGTATNTATACAACGTGTGCCAAACCACCATATTAAATGAAATACCGGCTTATATACGTCGATTAGCACAAAGAAAAGAAAAATCCTGAACAAAGAATAAAAACCGGCCAAGTGCTAGTTGGACTCGCGCACAAAATCTTTCGTACCATTATCTATGAAAAATTTAAGTATCTATTGGCCGGTTTCTGAGTCTCGCTATCGAAAGGTTATCTATTCATTTTTAAGGGAAAATGAATAGATAAACCACCGATAAAGGTGTTCAGAAACTGGCCATATTACCTACAACTAGCCAAAACACAAACATTTATCAAAATTCTACTGCGAAGCCATATAGTTAACTTTAAACATCGAGAGTGCGATTTTAGGGACATAATAATTAATGCTCAGTTTTTGCTAATGGGCGATAGCAGCGGAATAATTATATTCGAAGCCGTCAATATTTTTAAACAAAATGATTTGGAGGCCCCAACAATAGATACCTCAGCGGATACATTCATTGTACTTAGTATCTTTATCCAGTCATAGCTTTTTTAATGCAGGCATGTATCGCTTTAACGGTAAACTTTGCGACGTAAAAGTGAGTCACAAAACGCAAGACTGGTTCGCTATACAACCGTCAGCACATAGAAATAGTTTGGGTCACTTTTCGTTGAATTGGTTACAAATAAGAAAATTCATAATTAATTTTACAATCTGACTAATTATTCTGACATAATTGTATGTAAGTATGTAATATGTTTGAACAAACAATCCTCGTTTTTACGAATTCACAAAACTTTAAATCTCCTTTTTACCCGACTACTAACCAAGAAGGATTATGTTTGTCGCGCGTATCTTGTATGAAATATTCTTTATCACATCATATCCTTAAAACGGTGGAACGGATATCAACAAACATGGTATCATTGGATTCGTCTGTCTTAAGGCTGAAGTAAAAATTCTATGGGTATCAAAATAAAGGGCTGATCATGAGGATTCCAAAGTGGTATATACAAAATGGCTTTCTTGCTTTGTCCTCTATCAGTAGCAGTTGTATGTGGTTAATGAACACCTACAAGTCTCTCTCTAGGAAAGTAGCTTCAAACCGGTACCCCTACAGTATGGTGCTCTAAAAATGTATTTCGTAAGAAATTGGTGCCGAAATACCAATAATTCTTGACGACATTGATGTATAATTCACATGAGATCTCCAAGTAGTAATCGTGTGACCGGAGTGGCAGCGGACGAGAGTAATTTGCATGACAATAAATAACGGAGAAGATAGCACCGCAGACTGTACAAATGCACTACTAGCCTCATACAATAAAACATCAGACGCAGTTGCTATCACAGGTTGAATGCCCTTTCTTGGCACCGATTGTAGGTTTCAAGTAGGTATACTGTACTGGTTGTTTTAAACAAACCAATTGCAATCACGAGTTATTAGTTTCAACAAAACACTTTTTAAATATTCAGAGTAATTTAATGAGCAGCGGTAGTGGTTAGGTTACAATTTAGAATATGAATTGTGTTGTTTTGGGCTTGCAGAAAAAGCTACCTGCCGAAATTTGTTCTGGTATGATACATTTTGTTTTTGTAATCGGTCTAAGGTAATATCTCGCTAACCAGTGAAGTCTCAGATTCCTTAACCCATTTAGCGCCAAAATGAAACTAGCAGCATTTTATTCGCAAAACGTTTATTTTCTAGTTATTAGTGACTCAATTAAATACAAAACAGAAGAAAAAAATTTTTTTTTATTATCAGACAAGTTTTAGAAGGGTGTACTCGGACAGGTACAGCGGCCACTTAGGGGTGCAAATTTTCAAAGCACTCTTTTTCAGTGCAAAGGGTTTTCAAACAAGTTTTACATTGCCACCTTACTCTCACATGGCAAATCGCACAACGCAATTGTGTCTCAAGTTTTTGAAGACAGTGGCCTGAACCAGTGTTTGCCAAATCTGGCACTGTTGACAACAAAGGACGGCTTTTGCTTTGGATTGCTTGGCACAAATAGCACCTTGCAGCACTGCACCTACACAACAACTGGTCCATAAGATCCTTATGGCTGAGAACATGTAAACGCCAAGCATTAGCTATAGCCATGTCATCATGTAGGTGAGCAAAACCCACCACCACTTTTTGCCGTGGATAGCTATTCTGTAGAGGGATATAGATCTGATGGAGAGATTGGTCAAGTTCATCTACTCCACCCCTTTTGTCTATTATAATTTTGGAACAGACGTGGAATGCCTACATCAACTTTTTCGCGCCTTACACCATGGACACCATCTCTTTACCACACCTATCAGTTCAATCGTATCGTAATTTGTGACCATCATGCAAATGCTGTTATCCTTTCATCTAACCAGTTATAATTCTTTCGTACAGTCGAATCTATAATCATAGGCAGCTCGATCTTCCATTTTCATATCTTTTGGACTCTCCAGAGGACATTTTTTGTCCTGTTTTCACATATTGTGCCAGTTGCACAATATCCAAGTTTACGCAAATCAGCCAAAACTTACGACAACTTGAAAAAAAAATTGTCAAAAAGAACTTTGTGTACAGTGGGATCAGTTTCTAATTTTTTGAGAAGTGTTTTGACAACTCTAGTGTCAAGCGACTCATTAGTCGCAGCTACCACATAGTTATTATGTACGAACACTTCAATATTCCCACAAAGCTCTCTAGGCAGTGAAGCAGTCGCTAAGTCTTCATCAGGTCTTCTTCTTCCGTCACCACGCTGGAGGGTGGAGGTATAATGGCTAAATCAAAGTCGGCGTCGTCGGTATCATCTTCCAGAATAGCTCGAATAACTTCTTCTAACCCCTTGTAGTTGGTTACATTCGTATAACGTTTGGAAGCCATTGTTAGTTGTTGATATCAAAATAAAGGATTTTCTTATACACTTGTTGCCGCTGTACTCAATCGAGTACAGCAATGTTTACTTCAACGTATTTTCACTAGTAATTGCAGTTTACTTATTTTTTTAGTATAGTTTTATAGAATAGTGCTTACAAAATAGAATATTTTAGTTGGACGATCTAAACATTACATATAAATAATAAAAATGTGCACTTACCTATATTGGCGTGATGAGTCGTCAGTATACAATATTACAAAGTGAGCACTTTGACATTATTTTAAATCTACCCTTATGCAGTATTAATATTTTAACTAAGTGTTTTTAAAGGATTAAAATTACCTTCAATAACTTTTTAAATCTTTTAAACGTAAAAGCTAGATAATCAAAACTAGGTGTACTCAAATGAGTACGGCGGCGCTAAATGGGTTAAAGAAACAGTAATGTTGTGTATTAGGTAATAAAACGTTAACATTAAGTCCCATCAAAATAATGTGAGGCGACTCAATTTACTTAATTTTTTTGATTCTATTCACTAAAAAAACCCTTCACGCGACAAATCCTATATTACCTACTATTCATCGAAGGATCATTTTAATATCCACTAACAACGATCAGTAATGATGACGCAAGGACGGGGGCAATAGAAAACAAGTTTGTTAAGTTTGCAAGTGCAAAATAAAATTAGCAGTCCCGGACAGGTTTTGCGACGCTACACGTGGGCGGGTAGGTCCGGAGTCCGGACGGGTTGCAAGACCGAATCGTAGGAGGTTGGCAAACAGCTTTTCCTTCTACTTACCTACTTGCTTTAGAGGTTTATTTTATCAGACATTCAGGAATGAGAAATTATATTATGAAGCTCGTGCCCAATTTTTTGATTGGCTCACGATTGTCAATGTTAATCCTTTACTTGAGAAATAGTATGTTCCCGAAACTCCCTACACTACTTTAATGCAATAATAATAATAACGAGAAGCAATGAGGTTTTGGTGTTTACGGATACTTAGTTGACCATTTGTAGCATATTGTGTCAGATAATCATGAGGCAGATTCGTAACACGATACTACATAGCGTGAACAATGCATAGCACCCGTGTGTGCTGCAAAACTGACTACTGGTTAAGGATATATAATGAACTTATAGAGCTCAGATTGCATGTTTATTGAATGGCGTTGGCGACGTCGGCGGAGACTTGTACGCGAAGCGGCGGAGCTGCCCATCCGTTGTATTTTCATAATACGACGACTGAATAGAGCATTGACATAACAAGGGAGGGCTCAGTTTCCTCTATTGTCATGCTATTGTGTGAAAAATGTGATAAGACTTAGTAATACATTTCTACATTATAATATGGAAACCCTCCAACTTCTACAAAGATTCACTTTAGTGATTCTACAGCGGATCTTGAATAACAGTAAAGATAAAGATAGCTTTCTAACGGCCAGTTTTACAAGTTCCAAATGAAGTTCTAGATAGCTATCTGACAGATATAGCTATAGAAATGTTGTCAAAATTAAAAACAGTTGTATCATAACATAGTTGTATATATAACAGTCATCACGTTTATTTGTGTGGAATCTATACTAATATTATAAAGCTGAACAGTTTGTTTGTTTGAACGCGCTAATCTCAGGATCTACGGGTCCCATTTGAAAAATTCTTTCAGCGTTAGATAGCCCATTTATCGAGGAACGTTATAGGCTACTTGTTATCCGGGTGCCCGCAGTAGTTCCCACGGGAAAGCGGGTGAAACCGCTGGCGGAAGCTAGTGTTTTTCTAAATGTTCGACTTTGTAATCATATTTATGAACAGTTTTTTGCAATCATATGAACAGTATTCAAATAAAATACTAATTTACAAGCAGATGACGTTTTTACTAAACTTGCAACGGTATACGGATATTCGGTTACTACACTGGTCATCAAAAAAATCGGCCCACCTTTATTTTGGCCAATATTCCACTTATTTAAATCTTAAACGAAATAAATTAAGCAGTATATTGCTTTTACATTAAACTTGTTTATTTTAAATAATTCATTTAAGACGTAAAATAATGAATAAAATGTTTAAAACTTCACATTTGTAACAAAAAACTGGAAAGTGAGTTTCTATTGTGTTCATAGTTTTTAGTCTTATTTAATGAAAATCGCACCAGCAATACAATAACAATACAATAATTAACAGTGCAATACTTAAAATCTTCTTTCCCAAAGAGAATAGTCTGATTACTCACATAAACAATCACATTGACACAGTTCAATGCTAATGTCATAACTTTTTTATGTCAACACATAATATGTATTTTGCTTATACTTTTGCCTAATAATCGGCCGAAGACCTTGCCGAATATCGTCGCCTTGGAGGGCAATGGAGTTATCCTTTAGATATAGTATGCATTGCATAATTAATTATGGTCTTGTTTTCGTAGCCTACTCCATCTTCTTTCACCAGTGAGTTTATTAATGACATGTAAAAAACGGAATCTAAGATTTTTTATCCAAACTAGTATACAGGCACAAGTTACCACAATCTGTCTAATTTCTGCAATAGATTTTCAACCTTATCCCGGAGGAAGATTAATGTTTATTTGGTAAAATTTGACAGATTCGGGTACCGTGACCTGCTGCTGTCAGTACCTTATATCAAAAAGTGTATCTTATGTAACGTTATCTGATGTTTTAATATACACATTTTTTCATATTTATGTTACTGAATAATTTACTAATGCATTTAAAAGCAATTTCCACTTTCACTAACTTACTTAAAAAATAAAAATATTGGTCACGCTCAGTATTAATTAGACAGAATAAGTTTTCAATAAAAAGCAGGTTTTACTTTGACTTTAGTTGAGAATTCCATATCTATACTAATAATAAAACAGTAAAAAAATCGTGTCTGTACATTTAATATTTTTACAAAACAAAATATGTAGGGTTATTAGAAATTGAAAGAAGAGTAAGAATACGAAAAAAAAATTTTGTATGTTTGAATGTTTGTATGTCTGTTTGCACACGCTAATCTCAGGATCCACTGGACGGATTTAGATGAAACTTGGCAGACATATAGCTTATATATCAGAATAACATATAGGCTATATTTTTTTTGGAAATTCGCTCTTTAAGGGGTTAAAAAGGAGGGGGTAAAGGACGATGGGCACTTTTGTATGAGCATTGTACCCACTTTTCAACATGGCTCAACAGTGATGAAACCTATGTCATATGAAAGCTCTTGATGAGCACTTTATTTCATTGTAGGGCAGCCAAGTCCGAATCCGGCGCCAACATGGTGTTTTCGACCAATTAAGAAAGTTATGTTTCTGACTATACAACGTGCAACAGTGATGTGACCTATATCAAATGAAAGCTCTTGATGAGCACTTTATTTCATTGTATGGCAGCCAAGTCCGAATCCGGCGCGAACATGGTGTTAAGACCGTTATTAATATTATTTAAGAATTGTACAAAGTGCGACGTTCAACAGTGATGAAACCTATGTCATTCGAAAGTCCCTAAAAAGTAGTCAATTTCATTCTTTGGCAACCATGTTCAATTCCAGCGCGATCTTGATGTTTTGACCACGGGCGTTTCGTATCCATTTCGGTCGAAAACACCATGTTCGCGCTAGATTCGAACTTGGCTGCCATAGAATGAAATAAAGTACTCATCAATGACTTTCATATGATATAGGTTGAGCCATATTAGAAAATGGGTACGAAAAGCCCATGGGCAAAACATCAAGATCTCGCTGGAATTGAACATGGTTGCCAAAGAATGAAATTGGCTACTTTTTAGGGACTTTCGAATGACATAGGTTTCATCACTGTTAAACGTCGCACTTTGTACAATTCTTAAATAATATTTATAACGGTCTTAACACCATGTTCGCGCTGGATTCGGACTTGGCTGCCATACAATGAAACAAAGTGCTCATCAAGACCTTTCATTTGACATAGGACACATCACTGTTGCACGTTGTACAGTCAGAAACATAACTTTCTTAAATGATCGAAAACACCATGTTGGCGCCGGATTCGGACTTGGCGGCCATACAATGAAATAAAGTGCTCATCAAGAGCTTTTATTTGATATAGGTCACATCACTGTTGCACGTTGTACAGTCAGAAACATAACTTTCTTAAATGGTCGATAACACCATGTTGGCGCCGGATTCGGACTTGGCTGCCATAAAATTAAATAAAGTGCTCATCGAGAGGTTTCATTTGACATAGGTCACATCATTGTTGCACGTTGTACAGTCAGAAACATAACTTTTTTAAATGGTCGAAAACACCATGTTGGCGCCGGATTCGGACTTGGCTGCCATACAATGAAATAAAGTGCTCATCAAGAGCTTTCATTTGACATAGGTCACATCACTGTTGCACGTTGTACAGTCAGAAACCTAACTTTCTTAAATGGTCGAAAACACCATGTTGGCGCCGGATTCGGACTTGGCTGCCATACAATGAAATAAAGTGCTCATCAAGAGCTTTCATTTGATATAGGTTTCATCACTGTTGAGCAATGTTGAAAAGTGGGTACAAATTGACGCATGGTCCTTTGTATGAAACTCCGTCAGTTTTGAAGCTTCGATTAAAATTAATATTTGGCTATTTGGTTAGAAATTAAGAATGACGCAATAAGGATTTTTGGAAATTCTGCCTTAACGGGGGTGAAAAAGGGGGGGTCTATGGAACTCCGTCAGTTTTTAAGCTAAATCGATCAAAATTAAAGCAGTTTCTGCCCTTTGTTGTGTGACGGTGTCGCTGTTTTTCACACGGACTGCTTTATTCACTTTACCGATAGATGGCGTTGTCCATACATTCTAAAAAGGCAGTCAATGCAATGAAATGGTATGGTATGATAAGTCTGAAACATCTCGAATCGTCTCGCGCAACCCGTCGTTTCCCCGGGCTCTTAGAATTCGACATCAGACGTTTAAGGTCTTTCATTTTGACGACCCGTTATCGCTGGCATAAGCGACATGTTCCGCGTACGAAGTCACGGGCAGAAGCTAGTGTTTTTATAAACGTCAGTCTTGTGATTTGTAAATAGATGATTAAAAATATATATATACGGTCGAATTGAGAAACTCCTCCTTTTTTTTGAAGTTGGTTGATAAAAGTCAATAGTTATTATTATCGCAATGTTTAGCCTCAGTCTCCGTCAAGGAAGTAATCAGTGCTGCATACAAAATGTATCGACGACTTAAATAAACGAAACTCATGAATGTTTTGATTCCAAATTAAAATAAGGATGTCTGTTATTGATAAATAAGTCACTAATAGTGAGACTTGACGTCACACATATACGAGCCATCATTCACTAATAAGAGCGATATCCCGACGACAATGGCGGCTCACGTTTGGTGAGCACGGATATAGCTACACTTTGAATTATAATGTGCATTGTTCCTCGCGCTGCGCCAGTTTGGGTGCAATGCACTACGTCGCAATAGTTACTTGTCATAGAAATCGTTAGTTTCTAATAAGCTTGACCGCAAGGTCACAATGCAAAAACAATTGTATATGCCGAGTCTTAATAACGAAGTACTAAAACTTAACCTGTAAAAATAATATGTGAATCTTCTTCTATCTATAATATAAAAATCACTCCCTATTTTTTCTCATAATCGAATCACGCCGGACAGCTGAACCAATTCCAATATTTTTGTTTTGTTCGTGGTAGTCAGAAGGTTCGTGTATTACAAAAAAATACAAGTAAGAAAATGTAAAAAAAAAAAACAATAGAAGGTTCAGGCAGTGTTCTCTCGTCTGATGATTACATCTAATTTGTAACGGTTGTAGATACACGTAGTCTATTTTTAAAAACATATCACATTTTCGTCCTTTTAATAAATTTTGGTGACTGAATTTATGATTAAAATAAAATAAAAAGTGGAACTATACAACCACGATCAGTAATCTTAATTACTTGTGTGTGGTTAGAGTTTTTCGCATAACTTTGGCAAAATTGGAGGGTTCTGCTTAGTCGTTAATAACTATAATCCAACGTACTATATTCCATTTATTATTTTAAAACACATTTCAACTTAAAAAATTGTAACTAAAATGTTAAATAAAAAATACAAATAAAAAAACATTTGGCCACCGATATCAGGCACAGGGTCCAAGGTACCGGTGGTTAGGGTAGCAGTGACAGAAACCTCACAATACCTACGTGAAATATCAAGGAGCACTGTCTTCTTAATGACAGAGCCGTCTAATGAGAGCCTCTTGAAGTGTTGGTCGAGGCTCTTGGTTAGACCATTGGTCGTAAGGACAAACGGCACAATAACGGCCGCTTCGACATATCACATGGCGACAACATCGTGTGCCAAGTCGAGATATTTCATTTGTTTCTATTTCTCAGCTTTCCCGAAGTTCTCGTCATGCGGTACGGCGACATCGACTATCATCAGGTTAATTGGTTACAATAGTCCTACCAGTGATGATAGATCGATATCAATACAACGTGACATGGTCACTTTCGAGAACTGGATTGGGCGCATACTTGTAGTACCGAGTAGTACGGTACTGCAGAGCAAGCTGCTACTGTGTCATTTTATTACTAGCGACCCACAATGCAAAATAACAGTATTTCTCCACTATTTAAACGATGTTAATATACATATAAACATTCCTATTTAATCAATATCTATTTATGGATAAAACAAATGTAGAAGAACTTTATTTATCCATAACTTTAATTTTGATAAATAATCGCATCAAAATCCGTTGCATAGCTTTAAAAATTTAAGCTTACATAGGGATATCTATTTGGGACATAGAAAGCGACTCTATTGTATACTGTGTAGTGATTATTTACTACTAGATGTTCATCGCATCCTGGGGAAACTTCTTCCCATAAGCAAACAAAATATAGCCTATTTATATCGGGGATAGTCTAACTTTTCAACAGTGAAATAATTGTTCAAATCGGTTCAGTAGTTTCAGTGACTTTAGGGTACAACCAATGTTTATGTTAGTATCAAAATATCGTAGCGATATCGATTATTATATTAGAATAGATTATTTTCACTAGCTGTTTCAAACAAAAAAAATCTCTTTATTATATTAGTAGCGATTAGTATAGAAGTATACATTATACCTATTTAATTAGAAATTCTATTCTTGTGCTGCATTCAACGAACTGTTGGAAACTCTTTATTTTAATTTTATTTCTATCTGAATGAGACGTCAAACATGTTCATTTATTTCAGCTATGTGTGGATAAAACAAATGTAGAAGAACTTTATTTCCATAGCTTCAATTTTGTAAAAAACCGGCCAAGTGCGAGTTGGTCTCGCGCACGAAGGGTTCCGTACTATGAAAAATTAACGTATAATATTATTTTTTTTAGTATTTATTGTTTTATTGCACAATGGAAATATATAATTTGTTACAGTTTCAGCTTTCTAGCTATCACGGTTTATGAGATACAGCCTAGAGAAAGACAGACGACGAAGTCTTAGTAATAGGGTTCCGTTTTACCCTTTGGGTAGGGAACCCTAAAAAAATTATATCAATCCCTCAACTCGCGCATGAAGGGTTTCGTTCCATTATCTATGAAAAATAAACGTTCCTGTTGCTTACAATTAGTCAAAACACAATCATTTTTTTTTCCTGTACCTAGATATACCCGGGAAGGCATATCTATTAAAATTACAATCTAGCCACAAACGCTAATGAGTAATTTAAATTTAACTTAACATACTAAATATTAAAATTAAGAATGTGTAGATTAACACTTTTCTAATTGTCTCTATTAAGGGGAAGACACTTTGTTCTTGTGTTCTTAGTAAGTAGCACTATTTTGTTGCACTAATTAAGTTACTTTTCACTGCACTAACTCAAAAGGATTTGTCCTTTTAAGTCTCCTTTTAAGACAACAAAAAATAACTTTGTTTTTCATACAAATATATGAATAACATAGTTATAATTTGCGGTTACTGAAAAAGTGCTATATCTCAAAAACCACTGACTGTATCTCGTTCAAACCAATTTTGGTTGATAGTTTTTGTTAAGCTCTATAACATATATTTTTTTTAGATTTTCACTTTGGTAGTTTAGAAATGACAAGGGGGACACATATTTTTGCACTTTGAAAGTGTCTAACTTGGAAATGATTGACTTTGAGAAAAAATGCTTTTAGAAACTTCAATCTTATTTTTAAAGACCTATCTATACACACCCCACAAGTATAGGTTAGACGATTTTTTTTTTTTGTTTCAGTTCCCATGTATGGGGAGCCCCCTTTTACTATTTGTTTTTATTATTTTTGTATAAAAATCGTAAAGCGGTTAAGATAATACATATACCTACCGAGTTTCAATGGTGTAGTGTTGATAGTTTCGGAATAAACTGGCTGTGACATACGGACAGACAGACATGACGATTCTAAAAGGCTTCCGTTTTCCGGCTACGGAACTCTAAAAAACCCACAATACGTCAAAAAAATTTAACACGATGATCGTTAGGCGTCTCGTCAGTGGCGTAGCGTGGCTATACGCCGCCCGGGGCGGAAGACAATTTTACCGCCCATGACAATAGGTTTAGAAATAAATACAGTTAAAAAAGAAATCCCAATCGCCAAGGCGAGGGTTGGACTAAGGATCAAAACCGTGAATATAGAAAGCGAGGTATTTTTTTCAGTTTTCTGACTGAAAAAAGTATCCGAGATCAGCCTCGTACTACTTTTTTTGAAGGGTGCACGATTTTTTTTATAGATTGAAGACTGAAAAAGTAAAGACACAGAAAAGAAGTTGGAAATTGAAAAGGGTCGAACGAAGTGAGCCCGGTTTTTTTTCCTAGGACTTCATTTTTTTTCTTAGATTAAGAACTTACAAATATTTCAGCAATTTTACTACTAATATACTTCTTAACTTAGGAGTATTTTGACACCAAAAAATTTTTCATGTTTAACTGGAGATTTATATCTTTAATTTTTCAAAGCAAATTCTTTTAGTGCACCATCAATGTCTACAGCAAAATATTGTTTCAGAGAGAAAGAAAAAAATATTTTTTCAAGAAGGTACACTTTCCTCCCTCTAACTAGAGTAGTGTTTTTCGACCTTTTTCATGGCACGACCCTCTTTCCATGAAAAACTATTTCGTAACCCCCGTTATTTCTTTTTTTTTTTTCAAATGTACACATGTTTATACATTTTCGTAATTAAAAACGGATAGTTGTAAAACTAATTTTTATATCGAATGCTTGCCGCCCCACCGCGCTTCGGCATACGCCATTATTTCGGTTTGGTATCAGAATGTACAAAGTAAAAGTTTTGTGTCTAAAAGATAAACACAGAAAAAATTGAAAAGGCGCGAGCGTAGCGAGCGCGAATTTTTTTCTAGTTTTATCTCTAAAAGGTAAACACAGAAAAAAGAAGTGAGAGCATTGAAAAGGCGCGAACGAAACGGGCCCTTATAATTTTGTTAGTTTGATGTTAAAACGATAAACACAGTTGAGGATTGTAAATGCGCGAGCGAAGCGAGCGCGAAATTTTTTTAGCTTGAAGATTATACAATACATAATTAAATAAGTAAATGTTTCTTTCTTCCTTTCTTACATTTTGCCCCCCCTAAAAAGTGCCGCCCGGGGCGGGCCGCCCCCCCCGCCCCCGCCACGCTACGCCACTGCGTCTCGTTTATGCGCAGTTAGGCGATTTTCTATGGAGAATTTGAATAACTATCCTATATCCCATAATATTTTTTATATTTTGACGTATTCGACTTTCTTGTTTTTAAATAATATCTTTTATTCAAATCTTTGCAGTTTTCGGGTAAATAATTATAAGATATTTTTGGTAAGTAGTAAGCTAAATTATTTTATTATTACAAATAATTTTACACATTTTACGTTAAAATACATAAAACTTTTTATAGTTCGTCGATTGTATGTATTTTTGTTATTCAAAAAATGGCGCCTAAGATCAGCCATTCTTATTTTTCAAATCGTTTATGCTTTCTATGTCAGTTGTTAAAATCTCTCCTTAGCGTAGACGTATAAAAAGGTATGTTTTTCGTGGTTATTTCAAACTTTACTGTCTGTGTACTTTCAATATTTTTTTCTATTATTTTCAACTAATACGTATATTATAAATGTGGAAGTTTGTGAGGATGTATGTATGTTTGTTACTCTTCTTTGTACTAAAAACTATTGGGACGGATTTTGATGACACTTGACAGTAATATAGCTTTTATGTATAGTAGAATAACATGCTACTTTCTATCCGGCTTCGGGAAGCGGGTGAGACCGCTGACGGAAACTAGCCTGTAACACAGCGGAGACAGAGCTATGGTAAAGTAATTAAATCTTAACATATTACTCCTTTAGATCAATTTACATTGATGCTAAAAAGTTGTTAAACATTTAAAAGCGTATTGTACATACCTCCTCGGGCACTTTCTCTGATTCACCATTTGTTTTGGGTTCTTCTTCTTTTTGCTTCTTCTCTTGTTTAGGTTTGTCTTTTCTGCTGAAACTGATCGATCTGAGCGACCATTTCTTCTTGACCTGTCCATGACATGCTTTGTTAATATAACATAGTCAATAGGCATAACACATGCACCCAAACTGAACACTAGTTAAGTTTTGGTAACCAACTAATAAAAATATAATGTTCAACTTAGCTACCTTTTCCTTCTTAGGTTTCTTTCCGTCCTCAGGGGTAGGGGTTGACTCTCCATTCTCTAATTTTTGTTCACTCTCTCCGTTTGTTAGAGGCGCCGCCTCTTTTTCCTCTTCATTTAGTTTAGCTTCTTTTTCTGTAGTAGCATCTTTTTCGTTTTCTGGAGTGCCACTGTCGATGTCCTTCTGCTTTTCCTATAATGAACATAAAACAAGGTGCCTATAATAGAGTATAGTATACCGTTAAAAAGATTCTGGGAAATAACCTACACATGGCTTTGTTAAACATACTCTTTGTATTCTCGTGAACTAAAGCAAGTAACTGAAATTCAAACGAGTAGTAGAGTAATGAACTATGCCGTCTTTATTTCAATGAAAGCATGTAACCACCAAACCAGATTTTGATCGTAACAAACAAATACGTCAAGCTGGTTTAGGCGTATAATGACAGAAACGCAAAATGACAGATTAGCAAATTGACAGAAACTCATAAAGCCAGGTGTCGCAGAGCGACAGATTCGCGGAATGACAGATTCGCAGAATGACAGATTCGCAGAATGACAGATAAATCTTGAATTAAATAAAAATCATCAATTTTTATTTGTTAGTATAAATTAAGATACATTTTCAAAAAATAAATAAAAAATATCAGATTGTTAGTGGTGGACGATTATGGATGTATATTGTAAGGGAGACCCCCTTACAATATACATACATAATCGTCCAAACTGTGCTTAGGTACTTAATGTCGTCGCCAACATGACCGTATATAGTTGCCAGGTAGAAGAGGTAAACACGCTGTCATTCTGGTAATTTTTTTACCTTCCTGGGAGTCATACAATTTTTAATCCTGTGCCTTTTTTTCACGGCTTTTTGGAAGTGAAAGAAGCAACCGTTAATGGTTACATCAGGGAATACAATTTTAACAACATTGATTATAGCATTTTCGTAATCAATCAATTCGTAGTCAGTTTCGTAAGATTATCCTTTAAGTTGGATGTTATACTGTATAAAAGTTAAACCAAAAAAAAAAACATAGAAAGAAAAATAATGATTAAATCAGGTTAATCACTCGTAATCAATCCTTCTCCGTGTGAGAGGAGGCCTGTGCCCAGCAGTGGGACGATAATAAGGCTATAAAAAAAAAAAAAAAATCACTCGTAAAACTAAGATCTGTCTTTATGCTCATCTGTCATATTGCGATTCTGTCATTTTGCGAATCTGTCGTTATGCGATTCTGACCATTTGCGAGTAAGTGCCAAAATTTGGCATTCTGCGAGTCTGTCATTTTGCGTTTCTGTCATTATACGCCTAAACCGTCAAGCTCACGTTCGCATTTATAATAGTAAGGATATATTTAATTCTACCAATACGCCATGACCGGAATACCGGAGCACGCACTGGAACAACAGTAATTTCCGTCGCCTCCATTATTGTAATTGTGTCGATTTCAAGAACCTCATTTGAACTGTGGCTATTGAGTGTTGGGGGATTAATTCAAACTAATATACCTATTATTGCGAATGTGAGTTTGTCACGCTTTCACGAATAGATCGACTGAACCTGATGAAATAGATGAAAAAATCCTAGACATTGCTTTGTGCTGTATGGTGTTTTCGAATCAGTAAGGCTAACTTAAGACCACACGTAAAAGTGTTAATTACCAATAAGTAGGATTTTTAATCTACACTAGCTTCTGCCCGCGACTTCGTACGCGGACCATGTCGCTTATGCCAGCGACATTGGGTCGTCAAAATCAAAGATCTGGAACGTCTGATGTCGAATTTTAGGAGTCTGGGGAAAAAACTGCTTGCGTGAGACGATTCGAGACGTTTCAGATCTCTCATTATTGTAAGTCAAACAACTTTTACTAAAATGTCACTTTTACTAAAAGAATCATTCAAATCCGTTCAGTAGTTCTGAACTACTGGACGGATTAACGTGTACAAACAAACAAACCAGCACTTCAAAAACAAATTACTTCCATACAAACTTTCAACCCCTGTTTTACACTCCTAGAGGTAGATTTGATAAAATCCGTTCTTAGATAATGTCTATGTTATGGACCAGGTGATTAATGCGGGCATTATTCATAATGTGCGAGCATTATGAATAATGTCTAGCTCTATCGGGCTGAGTGATTAATTACTATCTAAACTTCATTGTTTATCACATTGCACGGTCATTATTATATTGCTACATGACATTTGGGCAGTTTGATAATAAGGCTAAATTTGACGCGGTGCGGGGAGGGAAAAACGCGTGACACGATTTGACCAATCAGAGACCGCTATTCAGCATGCAGCTCGTGCGACGGGCGCTATTGTTTGTGTTTAGTTTTGCGTTGTAAAATTTTGTGTTGTTTGTTGTTGTCGAATTATCCAAAAAATATATATCCTAGAATATTAACTGAAAGTTAGGTTTTAATGACAGGAACGAATTGCTGTAAATCCGACTCCACGCAGTCTTGTCTGCCCTACCCCTAGAGTGTAATTCAAAATCGCGTAGGCGCGGAGGGGCGAGGCGGGCCGCGAGTTGAGGAGCAGGTGGTTGTAACACTCGCCACCGCGGCTGAGGCTGGCCGGCACCGCCGGCCAACATGCCGAAGCTGCGGTGGTGAGCGTTAAACCTATCTGCGACGATAAACTCGCGTGGGACCGCCGGAGCCCCGCAGCGCCGGAGCCGTGACAGAAATCATGCCTGCTGCAAAAAACTGAAACTTCAACAATGACAAAACAATGACGTTCCAAGCTTTACAAAATCTGACTGATTACTTAAATTGTTAAACATTTAGTTTATTTTAAATAACAATAAAAAAGAAAAATTACTAATTAAATTTGTTTGTATTACCCTGCCCAAAGGGCGAAGTACAATATGTAGAATGCCCGGTCAATTTGATTATTGGAATGATTATTATTAAATTGCTCTCTCAGATTGGACATTTTTCGTAATGACCGGACATTATGTATAAGGCACAATTTATCATTTGGACCACAACATCTACACCCTATGACGGACCTATCTGCTAAATTTCATGTCTCTTACTGCAAAATCATAGGACTTTGATACAAACTCCCAACCCCCGTTTTACACCCCTTTTTTTTTTATATCGATGGGAAATCATCAGTATGACCCCTCCCGCTGTGGGTGACAGCGGAAGGGAGTGTCAGACTTTTACTGACTAAAACCCACCGTGTTCCTTCGGGAGCCCTTTGTGTGCCAGG
>NWSH02000008.1:10542260-10585034 GCA_002382865.2 Heliothis virescens | reverse complement strand
CTAGGGTTGTAAAAATTATTTAAGAATGTATTTTATAAAATCTACCCCTAGGGGTGTAAAACGGAGGGCACGCCACAATTAGTGGCGGTAAGTCCCCCTCTTTGAGGAGTGGCTCGGGAGGAGTCATGGCGCCCTCACCTTCCGCATGACGCAGGTCCTCACCGGACACGGATGTTTCGGGAGGTACCTGCATCGCATTGGCGGGAGGTGGCGCCCGGGTGTCACCACTGCGGCGGACGGTCCCAGAGGACACGGTGGAGCACACTGTCGAGGTGTGTCCTGCTGGGATGGGCACCGCCGTGTCCTCGTAGCGGCAATTGGCGGCGGCGACCCTCGCGCCCCAGCCTGGTTCAAGCCATGGTGCGGGGCAGAGGGAATGGGATGCCGTCGCCTCCTTCTGCGAAGCAGTTATGCTAGAAGAGAGGCGGCGGAGCGTGCGCGAGTCCGCACCGGCCATCCCGGCCGTTTGCCGTGGACCTGGTAGACACCACGGGCGTCGGGTGTCGAGAGATGACTCCCGGCCACCGTAGGCGTGGGTCTGGGCGGTGAGTTTCGGGTGGCTCATCGTCCTTCCGTCTCCTAAGAGACGACAGGCCCGTGTCGGCGGCGCGCGTTGTTCCACGCGCTCCTCAGAGAGTGTCAGCAAACCCCTGCGGGGCCCACTAGGGCCAGAGCCCGTCGGGGCTGCGGGTTGTTTCGAAAGAGTTACCCGCCCTGGCACACAAAGGGCTCCCGAAGAAAACGGTGGGTTTTTAGTCAGTAAAAGTCTGACACTCCTTCCGCTGTCACCCACAGCGGGAGGGGGTCATACTGATGATTTCCCATCGATATAAAAAAAAAAGGGGTGTAAAACGGGGGTTGGGAGTTTGTATCAAAGTCCTATGATTTGCAGTAAGAGACATGAAATTTAGCAGATAGGCCGTCATAGGGTGTAGATGTTGTGGTCCAAATGATAAATTGTGCTTATACATAATGTCCGGTCATTACGAAAAATGTCCAATCTGAGAGAGCAATTTAATAATATCATTCCAATAATAAATTGACCGGGCATTCTACATATTGTACTTCGCCCTTTGGGCAGGGTAATACAAACAAATTTAATTAGTAATTTTTCTTTTTTATTGTTATTTAAAATAAACTAAATGTTTAACAATTTAAGTAATCAGTCAGATTTTGTAAAGCTTGGAACGTCATTGAGGTAAATTCAGTTTTTTTGCAGCAGAGATGATTTCTGCCACGGCTCCGCGCCTACGCGATTTTGAATTACACTCTAGGGTAGGGCAGACAAGACTGCGTGAGTCGGATTTACAGCAATCGTTTCTGTCATTAAAACCTAACTTTCAGTTAATATTCTAGGATATATATTTTTTGGATAATTCGACAACCAAAAAACACAAAATTTTACAACGCAAAACTAAACACAAACAATAGCGCCCGTCGCACGAGCTGCATGCCTGAATACGGTCTCTGATTGGTCAAATTCGTGTCACGCGTTTTTCCCTCCCCGCACCGCGTCAATTTAGCTTTATTATCAAATTGCCAAATGTCATGTAAGCAATTATAATAATGACCGTGCAATGTGATAAACAATGAAGTTTAGATAGTAATTAAATCACTCAGCCCGATAGAGCTAGACATTATTTCATAAGCTCGCACATTATGAATAATGCCCGCATTAATCAACCTGGTCCATAACATAGACATTTATCTAAGAACGGATTGTTATCAAAATCTACCTCTAGGAGTGTAAAACAGGGGTTGAAAGTTTGTATGGAAGGTAATTTGTTTTGAAGTGCTGGTTTGTTTTGTTTGTACACGTTAATTCCGTCCAGTAGTTCAGAACTACTGAACGGAATTTGAATGATTCTTTAGGTTAAAAGTGACATTTAGTAAAAGTTGTTTGACTTACAATAATGAGAGATCTGAAACGTCTCGAATCGTCTCACGCCAAGCAGTTTTTTCCCCAGACTCCTAAATTCGACATCAGACGTTCCAGATCTTTGATTTTGACGACCCAATGTCGCTGGCATAAGCGACATGGTCCGCGTACGAAGTCGCGGCAGAAGCTAGTGTAGATTAAAAATCCTACTTATTGTAATTAACACTTTTACGTGTGGTCTTAAGTTAGCCTTACTGATTCGAAAACACCATACAGCACAAAGCAATGTCTAGGATTTTTTCATCTATTTCATCAGGTTCAGTCGATCTAATTCGTTAAAGCGTTGACAAACTCACATTCGCAATAATAGGTATATTAGTTTGAATTAATCCCCCAACACTCAATAGCACAGTTCAAAATGAGGTTCTTGAAAATCGACACAATTCAATAATGAGGCGACGGAAATTACTGTTGTTCCAGTGCGTGCTCCGGTATTCCGGTCATGCGTATTGGTAGAATTAAAATATATCCTTACTATTATAAATGCGAACGTGAGCTTGACGGTTTAGGCGTATAATGACAGAAAACGCAAAAGACAGACCGCAGAAATGCCAAATTTTGGCACTACTCGCAAATGGTCAGAAGTCGCATAACGACAGATTCGCAAAATGACAGAATCGCAATATGACAGATGAGCATAAAGACAGATCTTAGTTTAACGAGTGATTTTTTTTTTTTTTTATAGCCTTATTATCGTTCCCACTGCTGGGCCACAGGCCTCCTCTCACACTGGAGAAGGATTGATTACGAGTGATTAACCTGATTTAATCAATATTTTTTTCTTTCAGTTTTTTTTTGGTTTAACTTTTATACAGTAAACATCCAACTTAAAGGATAATCTTACGAAACTGACTACGAATTGATTGATTACGAAAATGCTATATCAATTGTTGTTAAAATTGTATTCCCTGATGTAACCATTAACGGTTGCTTCTTTCACTTCCAAAAGCCGTGAAAAAAAGGCACAGGATTAAAAATTGTATGACTCCCAGGAAGGTAAAAAAATTACCAGAATGACAGCGTGTTTACCTCTTCTAACTGGCAACTATATACGGTCAGTTGGCGACGACATTAAGTACCTAAGCACAGTTTGGACGATTATGTATGTATATTGTAAGGGGGTCTCCTTACAATATACAATCCATAATCGTCCACCACTAACAATCTTATATTTTTTATATTATTTTTGAAATGTATCTCTAATTTATACTAACAAATAAAAATTGATGATTTTTATTTAATTCAAGATTTATCTGTCATTCTGCGAATCTGTTCATTCTGCGAATCTGTCATTCCCGCGAATCTGTCGCTCTGCGACACCTGGCTTTATGAGTTTCTGTCAATTTGCTAATCTGTCATTTTGCGTTTCTGTCATTATACGCCTAACCAGCTTGACGTATTTGTTTGTTACGATCAAAATCTGGTTGGTGGTTACATTGCTTTCATTGAAATAAAGACGGCATAGTTCATTACTCTACTACTCGTTTGAATTTCAGTTACTTGCTTTAGTTCACGAGAATGACAAAGAGTATGTTTAACAAAGCCATGTGTAGGTTATTTTCCCAGAATCTTTTTAACGGTATACTATACTCTATTATAGGCACCTTTGTTTATGTTCATTATAGTAAAAAGCAGAAGGACATCGACAGTGGCACTCCAGAAAACGAAAAAGATGCTACTTACAGAAAAAGAAGCTAAACTAAATGAAGAGGAAAAAGAGGCGGCGCCTCTAACAAACGGAAGAGAGTGAACAAAAATAGAGAAGAATGGAGATCAACCCCTACCCTGAGGACGGAAAGAAACCTAAGAAGGAAAAGGTAGCTAAGTTGAACATTATATTTTATTAGTTGGTTACCAAAACTTAAACTAGTGTTCAGTTTGGTGCATGTGTTATGCTATTGACTATGTTATATTAACAAAAGCATGTCATGGACAGGTCAAGAAGAAATGGTCGCTCAGATCGATCAGTTTCAGCAGAAAAGACAAACCTAAACAAGAGAAGAAGCAAAGAAAGAAGAAACCCAAAACAAATGGTGAATCAGAGAAAGTGCCCGAGAGGTATGTACAATTACGCTTTATTAAATTGTTTAACACTTTTTTAGCATCAATGTAAATTTGATCTAAAGGAGTAATATGTTTAAGGATTTAATTACTTTACCATAGCTCTGTCTCCGCTGTGTTACAGGCTAGTTTCCGATCAGCGGTCTCACCCGCTTCCCGAAGCCGGATAGAAAGTAGCATGTTATTCTACTATACATAAAAGCTATATTACTGTCAAGTGTCATCAAAATCCGTCCCAATAGTTTTTAGTACAAAGGAAGAGTAACAAAACCATACATAATCCTCACAAACTTCCACATTTATAATATACGTATTAGTGTGAAAATAATAGAAAAAAATATTGAAAGTACACAGACAGTAAAGTTTGAAATAACACGAAAAACATACCTTTTTATAACGTCTCGCTAAGGAGAAGATTTTAACAACTGACATAGAAAGCATAAACGATTTGAAAAATAAGAATGGCTGATCTTAGGCGCCATTTTTTGAATAACAAAAAATACATACATCGACGAACTATAAAAAGTTTTTATGTATTTTAACGTAAAATGTGTAAAATTATTTGTATAATAAAATTAATTTAGCTTACTACTTACCAAAAATATCTTATAATTATTTACCCGAAAACTGCAAAGATTTGAATAAAAGATATTATTTAAAACAAGAAAGTCGAATTACTTCAAAATATAAAAAATATTATGGGATATAGGATAGTTATTCAAATTCTCCATAGAAAATCGCCTAACTGCGCATAAACGAGACGCCAGTGGCGTAGCGTGGCGGGGCGGGGGGGCGGCCGCCCGGGCGGCACTTTTTAGGGGCGGCAAAATGTAAGAAAGCGAAGAAAGAACATTTACTTATTAAATTATGTATTGTATAATCTTCAAGCTAAAAAAATTTCGCGCTCGCTTCGCTCGCGCATTTACAATCCTCAACTGTTGTTTATCGTTTAACATCAAACTAACAAATTATAAGGGCCCGTTTCGTTCGCGCCTTTTCAATGCTCTCACTTCTTTTTTCTGTTGTTTACCTTTTAGAGATAAAACTAGAAAAAAATTCGCGCTCGCTACGCTCGCGCCTTTTCAATTTTTTCTGTGTTTATCTTTTAGACACAAAACTTTTACTTTGTACATTCTGATACCAAACCGAAATAATGGCGTATGCCGAAGCGCGGTGGGGCGGCAAGCATTCGATATAAAAATTAGTTTTACAACTATCCGTTTTTAATTTACGAAAAATGTATAAACATGTGTACATTTGAAAAAAAAAGAAAGAAATAAGGGGTTACGAAATAGTTTTCATGGAAAGAGGGTCGTGCCATGAAAAGGTCGGAAAAAACACTACTCTAGTTAGAGGAGGAAAGTGTACCTTCTTGAAAAAATATTTTTTTCTTTCTCTCTGAAACAATATTTTGCTGTAGACATTGATGGTGCACTAAAAGAATTTGCTTTGAAAAATTTAAAGATATAAATCTCCAGTTAAACATGAAAAATTTTGGTGTCAAATACTCCTAAGTTAAGAGATATTAGTAGTAAAATTGCTGAAATATTTGATAAGTTCTTAATCTAAGAAAAAAAATGAAGTCCTAGGAAAAAAAACCGGGCTCACTTCGTTCGACCCTTTTCAATTTCCAACTTCTTTTCTGTGTCTTACTTTTTCAGTCTTCAATCATATAAAAAAAATCGTGCACCTTCAAAAAAAGATAGTACGAGGCTGATCTCGGATACTTTTTTCAGTCAGAAAACTGAAAAAAAATACCTCGCTTTTCTATATTCACGGTTTTGATCCTTAGTCCAACCCTCGCCTTGGCTGATTGGGATTTCTTTTTTAACTGTATTTTATTTCTAAACCTATTTCAGCGGGTAAAATTGTCTTCCCGCCCCGGGCGGCGTCATAGCCCACGCTACGCACTGACGAGGACGCCTAACAATAATTCGTGTTTAAATTTTTTGACGTATTGTGGTTTTTTAGAGTTCCGTTAGCCGGAAAACGGAATAGCCTTTTAGAATCGTCATGCCTTGTCTGTCTATGTCACGCCAGTTTATTTCCGAAAACTATCAACACCTACACATTGAAACCTCGGTAGTAGTATGTATGTATCTTAACGCTTAACGATTTTTATACAAAAATAATAAAAAGCCAATAGTAAAGGGAGGTCCCCATACGTGGGAACTGAAACAAAAAAAGAAAATCGTCTAACTATACTTGTGGGTGCATGTATAGATTAGGTCTTTTAAAAACTAGATTGAAGTGTTCTGAGAAAGCATTTTTTCTCAAAGCAATCATTTCCAAGTTAGATGCACTTCAAAGTGCAAAAATATGTTATCCCTTGTCATTTCTTAAACTACAAAGTGAAAATCTAAAAAAAATATATGTTATGAGCTTAACATACAACTATCAACCAAAAATTGTACTTAACGAATACATCAGTGGTTTTGAGATATAAGCACTTTTTAGTAACCGCGAAATTATAACTATGTTTATTCATATATTTGATTAAGAAAAACAAATTTATTGTTTGTCTTAACGCAGAGACTATACATAAGGACAAATCCTTTTGAGTTTAGTGCAGTGAAAAGTAACTTAAGAGTGCAACAAAAATAGTGCTACTTAACTAAAACGACAAGAAACAAAGTTGTCTTCCCCTAATATGAGAGTACAATTATGAAAGTGTTAATCTACACATTCTTAATTTTAAATCAGTTTGTAGTTAATATTGTTAAATTACTCATTAGCGTTTGTGGCTAGATTGTAATTTTAATAGAATATGCTCCGGTTATTCTAGGTACATGGAAAAAAACAATGAATTGTGTTTTGACTGAATTGTAGCAACAGGAAACGTTTTATTTTTTCATAGATATATGATTACAAAACCCTTCATGGCGCGAGTTGAAGGATTGATATTAATTTTTTTAGCGTTTCCCTACCCAAAAGTAAAACGCGAACCCTTTACAAGACTTTTCGCGTGCTGTCTTCTTATGGCTGTATCTCTAAACCTGATAGCCTAGAAAGCTGAAAACTGTAGACAAAGTTATATATTCCATTGTGGCAAACAACAATAAATACCTAAAAAATAATATTATACGTTAATTTTTCATAGTAGGAACCCTTCGTGCGCGAGACCAACTTCGCACTTGGCGCGGGTTTTTTTAACAAAATTGAAGCTAGTGGAAATAAAGTTCTTCTACATTTGTTTTATCCACACATATAAGCTGAAATAAATGAACATGTTTGACGTTCATTCATATAAAATAAAATTAAAATAAAGAATTCAACAGTTCGTAATAGTCAGCCACAAGAATAGAATTTCTAATTAAATTAGGTATATTAACTTCTATACTAATGTACTAATATAATAAAAACAGATTTTTTTTGGTTGAAACAGCTAGTTGAAAATAACACTATTCTAATAATATAATCGATATCGCTACGATATTTTGATACTAACATAAACATGTTGTACCCTAAAGTCACTGGAAACTACATGAACCGATTCTGAACATATATTCACTGTTAACAAGTTTAGACTATCCCCGATATAAATAGGCTATATTTTGTTTGCTTATGGAAGAAGTTTCCCCAGGATGCGAATACAATCTAGTAGTAAATAAATCACTACATCAGTACTAGCCCAATAGAGTCGCTTTCTAGATGTCCCAAATAGATATCCCTATGTAAAGCTTAAATTTTTAAAGCTATGCAAGCGATTTTGATGCGATTTTTATCAAAATTAAAGTTATGGATAAATCAAGTTCTTCTACAACTTTGGTTTTATCTTATAAATAAGATATTCGAACTTAAATAGGAATGTTCTATATGTATACGTTAACATCGTTTAAATAGTGGAGAAATAATGTTATTGATTGCCCGGCTTGTGGGTCGCTATAAATAAAATGACACGTACAGCTTTGCCTCTGCAGTACCGTACAACTCGGTACTACAATATGCGCCCAATCCAGTTCGTCCGAAAGTGACCATGTCACGTTGTTATTGATATCCCACTATCATCACTGGTAGACTAATTGTAACCAATTAACCTGATGATAGTCGATGTCGCCGTACCGCATGACGAGAACTTCGGAAAGCTGAGAAATAGAACACATGAAATATCTCGACTTGGCACACGATGTTGTCGGCATAGTGATATGTCGAAGCGGCCGTTATTGTGCCGTTTGTCCTTACGACCAATGCGTCTAACCAAGAGCCTCTGACCAACCACTTCAAGAGGCCTCTCCATTAGACGGCTCGTGTCACTACATATCTATCTGCGCTTGATCTTTACACCGTAGGTATTGTGAACCAAAGTTTTGCTTTCCGCTTAACACAATAACTGGCTTTTTTTAAACCACTCTCTCCAAACCCACGTCGGTACCTTGGACCCTGCTGCCAGTAATCTACCCAAAGTTTTTTTTTGATTTTTTATTTAACATTTTAGTTTACAATTTTTTTTTTTTAAAAAAGGGGGTTTGGGAAAAAAAATTTTTGTGGTTTAAAATAATAAATGGGGAATATAGTACGTTGGATTAATAGTTATTAACGACTAAGGCCGAACCCTACCAATTTTGCCAAAGTTATGCGAAAAAACTCTAACCACACACAAGTTAAAAAATTGTGTTTTAAGGGAGGGGGACTTTTACTGGGAATCGTGGTTGTATAGTTCCACTTTTATTTTATTTTAATCATAAATTCAGTCCACCAAAATTTATTAAAAAGGACCGAAAAAATGTGATATGTTTTTAAAAATAGACTACGTTGTATCTACAACCGTTACAAATTAGATGTAATCATCAGACGAAGAGAACACTGCCTGAACCTTCTATTGGTTTTTTTTACATTTCTTACTTGTATTTTTTTGTAATACACGAACCTTCTAACTACCACGCAACAAAAACCAAAAATATTGGAATTGGTTTCAGCTTCCGGCGTGATCGGAGTTATACGGAGCATACCAAAACATAGGGAGTTGATTTATATTTATAGATAGAAGAAGATTCCACATCATATATTCTTTACAGGTTAAGGTTTTAGTTTACTTCTTTATTAAGACTCGGCATATAAATTGTTTTTGCATTGCTGACCTTGCGTCAAGCTTATAGAAACTAACGGATTTATCTATGACAATAACTATTGCGACGTATGCATGCACCCAAAACTGCCGCAGCAAGCCGAGAACAATGCCACATTATAATTCAAAGTGTAGCTATATCCGTGCTACACCAAAAACGTAGCCGCCATTGTCGTCGGGATAATCGCTCTTATTTAGTGAATGATGGCTCGTATATGTGTGACGTCAAGTCTCAACTATTAGTGATTATTTATCAATAAACAGACATCCTTATTTTAAATTTGAAGCAAAAACATTCATGGAGTTTCGTTTATTTAAGTCGTTTCGATACATTTGTATGCCAGCACTGATTACTTCCTGACGGAGACTTGAGGCCTAAACATTGCGATAATAATAAACATTGACTTTTATCAACCAACTTCAAAAAAAGGAGGAGTTCTCAATTCGGAACCGTATATATATATTTTTAATCATCTAATTTACAAATCACAAGATGACGTTTATAAAAAAAACACTAGCTTCTGCCGTGACTTCTGTACGCGGACATGTCGCTTATGCAGCGATAACGGGTCGTCAAAATGAAAACCTTAAACGTCTGATGTCGAAATTTCTAAGAGCCCGGGGAAACGACGGTGGCGAGACGATTCGAGATGTTTCAGACTTATCATACCATACCATTTCATTGCATTGACTGCCTTTTAGGAATGTATGGACAACGCCATCATCGGTAAAGTGAATAAAAGCAGTCCGTGTGAAAAAACAGCGACACCGTCACACAACAAAGGGCAACGAAAACTGCTTTATTTGATCGATTTAGCTTAAAAACTGACGGAGTTCCATAGACCCCCTTCACCCCCCTGTCTAAGGGCAGAAATTTCCAAAAAATCCTTATTGCGTTCATTCTTAATTTCTAAACCCAAATAGCCAAATATTAGATTTTATCGAAGCTTTCAAAACTGACGGAGCTTTCATACAAAGGACCATGCGTCAATTGTACCCACTTTTTCAACCATTGCTTCAACAGTGATGAAACCTATATTCAAATGGAAACTCTTGATGAGCAACTTTATTTCATTGTATGCCAGCCAAGTCCCGAATCCGCGCAACATGGTGTTTTCGACCATTTAAAAAAGTTATGTTTTCTGGACTGTACAACGTGCAACAATGATTTGACCTATGTCAAATGAAACTCTCGATGAGCACCTTATAAATTTTATGGCAGCCAAGTCCGAATCCGGCGCAACATGGTGTTATTCGACCATTTAGAAAGTTATTGTTTCGTGGACTGTACAACGTGCAATAGTGATTGTGACCTATATCCAAATAAAAAGCTTCTATGAGCACTTATTTCCATTGTATGGCCGCCAAGTCCGAATCCGGCGCCAACTGGTCGTTTTCGATCATTTTAAGAAAGTTATGTTTCGTGAACTGTAACAACGTGCAAACAGTGATGTGTCCTATGTCAATGAAGGTCTTGATGAGCACTTTGTTTCATTGTCATGGCAGCCACAGTCCGAACCAGCGCGAACATGCGTGTTAAACCGTTATAAATATTATTTAAGAAGTTGTACAAAGTGCGACGTTTACAGTGATAACCTATGTCATTGCGAAAGTCCCTAAAAAAGTAGCCCAAATTTCCTTCTTTGGCAAACCATGGGTTTCATTCCAGCGAGATCTTATGTTTTGCCCATGGGCTTTTCGTACCCATTTTCTTAATTATTGGGCTAAACCTATATCATATGAAGAGTCATTGATGAGTACTTTATTTCAATTCTATGGCAGCCAAGTTCGAATCTAGCGCGAACATGGTGTTTTCGACCGAAATGGATTACTCGAAACGCCCGTGGTCCAAACATCAAGATCGCGCTGAATTGAACATCGGTTGCCAAAGAATGAAGATTGACTACTTGTTTAGGACTTTCGAATGAGCATTAGGTTTCAATCACTGTTGAACCGTCGCACTTTGTACAATTCTTAAATAATATTTATAACCGCGTCTCTAACACCATGTTCGCGCCGGATTCGGAACCTTGCTGCCATACCAATGAAATAAAGTGCTCATCAAGAGCTTTCATTTGACATAGGTCACATCACTGTTGCACGTTGCGTACACGTACAGTCAGAAAATAACTTTCTTGAAATGCGTCCGAAAACACCATGTTGCCCGGATTCGGACTTCGCTGCCATACAATGAAATAAAAGTGCTCTCATCAAGAGCTTTCATTTGATATAGGTCACATCACTGTTGCACGTTTATAGTCAGAAACATAACTTTCTAATTGGTCGAAACACCATGTGGCGCCGTATTTCGGACTTGCTGCCCCTACAATGCAAATAAAGTTGCATCATCAAGAGCATATTCAATTATTGACATGGTCTTCATCACGTTGACCATGTTGAAACAGTGGGTACAATGCTCATACAAAAGTGCCCATCGTCCTTTACCCCCTCCTGTTTTAAACCCCTTAAGGAGCGAATTTCAAAAAAAATATAGCCTATATGTTATTCTGATATATAAGCTATATGTCTGCCAAGTTTCATCTAAATCCGTCCGCGAGTGATCCTGAGATTAGCGTGTGCAAACGGACATAAAACATTCAAAACATACAAAATTTTTTTCCGTATTCTTACTCTTCTTTCATTCTAATAACCCTACATATTTTTGTTTTGTAAAATATTAAAATGTACAGGACACGATTTTTTTAACTGTTGTTTTATTATTGTATAGATATGGAATTCTCAACTAAAAGTCAAAGTAAAACCTGCTTTATTGAAAAACTTATTCTGTCTAATTAATACTGAGCGTGACCAATTTTTATTTTTAAGTAAGTTTAGTGAAAGTGGAAATTGCTTTTAAAGCATTTAGTAAATTATTCATAACAATAAATATAAAAAATGTTGTAATAAAACATTCAGATTAACTTACATTAAGATACACTTTTTGATATAATGGTACTGACAAGGCAGCAGGGTCACGGTTACCCGAATACTGTTCAAATTTACCAAATAAACATTAATCTCCTCCGGTGGGATAAGGTTGAAAATCTATCTGCCAGAAATTAGACAGAATTGTGGTAACTTAGTGCCTGGTATACTAGTTTGATAAAACAAATCTTAGATTTCCGTTTTTTACATAGTCATTAATAAACTCACTGGGGTGAAAAGAAGATGGAGTAGGCTAGAAAACAAGACACATAATTAAATTATGCAATGCCATACCTATATCTAAAGGATAACTCCATTGCCCTTCCAAGGCGAACGATATTCGGCAAGTCTTCGGCCGATTATTAGGCAAAAGTATAAGGCAAAATACATATTATGTGTTGACATAAAAAAGTTATGACATTAGCATTGAACTGGTCAATGTGATTGTTTATGTGAGTAATCAGACTATTCTCTTTGGGAAAGAAAGATTTTAAGTATTTGCACTGTAATTATTGTTATTTTATTGTATTGCTGGCTGCGATTTTCATTAAATAAGACTAAAAACTATGAAACACAAATAGGAAACTAACTTTCCAGGTTTTTTGTTACAAATGTGAAGTTTTAAAACATTTATTCATTATTTTACGTCTTAAATGAATTATTTAAAATAAACAAGTTAATGTAAAAGCAAATATTACTGCTTAATTTATTCGTTTAAAGATTAAATAATGGAATATTGGCAAAATTAAAGCGTGGCCGATTTTTGATGACCAGTGTAGTAACCGAATATCCGTATACCGTTGCATAGTTTTAGTAAAACGTCATCTGCTTTGTAAATTAGTATTTTATTTTGAATACCTGTTCATATGATTGCAAAAAAAACTGTTCATAAATATGATTACAAAGTCGAACATTTAGGAAAAACACTAGGCTTCCGGCCAGACGGTTTCACCGCTTCCACGTGGGAACTTACTGCGGGCACCCGGATAACAAGGCCTATAACGTCCTCGATTAAATGGGCTATCTAACGTCTTAGAAAGAATTTTTTCCAAATGCGGACCCGTAGATACCTGAATCTAGCGCGTTCAAACAAAACAAAATTTCCAGCTTTATAATATTAGTATAGATTCCACACAAATAAAACGTTTGATGACTGTTTATATAACAACTATGTTATGATACAACTGTGTTAATTTTGACAACGATTTCTATAGCTATATCTGTCAGATAGCTATCTAGAAACTTCATTTGGAACTTGTAAAACGGCCCGGTTAGAAAGCGTATCTTTATCTTTACTGTTATCAAGATCGCTGTAGAAATCACTTAAAGTGAATCTTTGTCTCAGAAGTTGGAGGGTTCCATATTATAATGTAGAAAATGTATTACTAATCTTTATTCACATTTTCACACAATAGCATGACAATAGAGGAAACTGAAGCCCTCCCTTGTTATGTCATATGCTCGATTCAGATCGTCGTATTATGAAAATACAACGGATGGGCAGCTCCCCGCTTCGCGTACAAGTCTCCGCCGACGTCGCAACGGCCATTCAATAAACATGGCAAATCTGAGCTTCTATTAAGTTCATATATATCCTTAACCGTTAGTCAGTTTTGCAGCACACACGGTGCTTATCGCATTGTTCACGTATTGTAGTATCGTGTTACGAATCTGCCTATTGTGATCTATCTGACACAATATGTACAAATGGTTCAACTAAGGTATCGTAAACACCAAAACTCATTTGCTTCTCGTTATTAATTTACGTATTGCATTAAAGTGTAGTGTTAGGGAGTTCTACTGGGAATCATTTACTATTTTTCTCAAAGTAAAGAATTAACTATTGACAATCGTGAGCAATCAAAAAATGGGCACGAGGTTCAAATATAATTTCCGATTCCTGAATGTCTGATAAAATAAACCTCTAAAGCAAGTAGGTAAGTAGAAGGAAAAGTGTTTGCCACCTCCTACGATTCTGGTCTATGCAACCACAGTCCGGGACTCCCGGAACCACTCTACCCCGACCGCACCGCCTTTCATGAGCACGTCGAGAGCCCACAAAAACGCTGTCCCGACATGCTAATTTTTACAATTTCCTTGCACTTGCAACACTTAACAAACTTGTTTTCTATTGCCCCCGTCCTAGCTTATAAGATTGCTCAAGTTCCAATCATTAACTGATCGTTTGTTAGTCGCGATACTTAAAATAACCTCCTTCGATTGAACTAGTAGGTAATATAGGATTTGTCGCTGAAGGGTTTTTAGTGAATAGAATCAAAAAAATTTAAGTAATTGAGTCGCCTTTCACATTATTTGCACTGGACCTTAATGTTAACGTTTATTACCTTAATACACAACATTACTGTTTCTTTAAACCCATTTAGCGCCGCCCGAATACTCATTTGAGTACGCTAGTTTTGAATTATCTAGCTTTTTACGTTTAAAAGATTTAAAAAAGTATTGAAGGAATTTTAATCCTTAAAAAACACTTAGTAAAATATACTACTGCATAAGGGATAGATTTAAAATAATGTCAAATGCTCACTTTTGTAATATTGTATACTGACGACTCATCACGCAATATAGGTAAGTGCAGACATTTTTTATTTATTTTATTGTAATGTTTAGATCGTCCAACTAAAAATATTCTATTTTGTAAGCACTATTCTATAAAACTATACTAAAAAAATAAGTAAACTGCAATTACTAGTGAAAATACGTTTGAAGTATTAAACATTGCTGTTACTCGATTTGAGTACAGCGGGCAACAAGTGTATAAGAAAAATCCTTTATTTGTGAGTATCAACATACAACAATGGGCTTCCAACTTAATACGAATGTAACCAACTACAAGGGGTTAGAAGAAGTTATTCGAGCTATTCTGAAGATGATACCGACGACGCCGACTTCCTTGATGTTACCATTATACCTCACCCTCCAGCGGTGGTGACGGGAGAAGAAACCTGATGAAGACTTAGCGACTGCTTCACTGCCTTAGAAGAGCCTTTGGCGGAATATTTGAAGTGTTCGTACATAATAACTATGTTGGTAAAGCTGCGACTAAAATGGAGTCGCTTGACACTAGAGTTGTCAAAACACTTCTCAAAAAATTTAGAGAAACTGATCCCACTGTACACAAAGTTCTTATTTGGACAATTTTTTTTTTCAAGTTGTCGTAAGTTTTGGCTGATTTGCGTAAACTTGATATTGTTGCAACTCCCCCGGCACAATATGTGAAAACAGGACAAAAAAGTCCTTCTGGAGAGTCCAAAAGATATTGAAAATGAAGATCGAGCTGCCTATGATTATAGATTTTTCCGGGGGGAAAAACCTTGTTTAACGGGGGAAAAATTATAACTGGTTAGATGAAAGGATAAAGCATTTGCATGATGGTTCACAAATTACGATACGATTGAACTGATAGGTGTGGTAAAGAGATGGTGTACCATGGTTAAGGCGCGAAAAAAGTTGATGTAGGCATTCCACGTCTGTTCCAAAATTTAATAGACAAAAGGTGGAGTAGATGAACTTGCCCAATCTCTTCCATCAGATCTATATCCCTCTACAGAATAGCTATCACGGCAAAAATGGTGGTGGGTTTTGCTCACCTACATGATGACATGGCTATAGCTAATGCTATGCGTTTACATGTTCTCAGCCATAAGGATTCTTATGGGACCAGTTGTTTGTGGTAGAATGCAGTGCTGCAGTTGCTATTGTGCCAAGCAATCCAAAGGCAAAGCCGTCCTTTGTTGTCAACAGTGGCCAATTTGGCAAACACTGTTGCAGGCCACTGTCTTCAAAAACTTGAGGACACAATTGCTTTCTGCGATTGCCAGTGAGGAAAGTTAAGTGTCAAAGAAACGTTGAAAACCCTTTGCACTGAAAAAGAGTGCTTTGAAAATTTGCACCCCTAAGTCCGCTGTACCTGTCGAGTACACCCTTAATCTCAAAACTTCGTCTTGATTCAATCAAACAAACAAACATTTTTTTTCTGTTTATGTAATCTCTAATGAGTCACTAATAACAGAAAATAAACTGCGTTTTGCGCGATATAAAACATCCGTCTCGACTAGTTTCATTTTGGCGCTAAATGGGTTAATTAATCTTGAGACTTCACTGGTCTAGCGAATATTACCTTCCCTAGACCCGATTAGCAAAAACAAAATGTTATCTACCAAGGAACACAATTTCGGCCAGGTAGCTTTCTGCAAAGCCCCAAAACAACACAATTTCATTATTCTAAATTAACCTAACCACACCGCTGCTACCATTAATACTCTGAAAATATTTAAAAAAGTGATCTTTGTTGAAACTAAATACAACTCGTGATTCAATTGGTTTGTTTAAAACAACCAGTACAGTACCTATACCCTACTTGAAACCTAACAATCGGATAGAACTGAAAAGCGGCATTCAACCTTGTGATAGCAACTGCCCGTCCTCACCTGATGTTTTATCTCGTATGAGGCTAGTAGCATTTGTACAGTCTGCGTTCTAGCTCGTATCTCCGTTATCTTTCTATGTTCATCGCAAATTACTCCTCGTCCGCTCGCCACTCCCCGGTCACACGATCTCACACTTGGAGATCTCAGATGAAATATATACATCAATGTCGTTCAAAGACAGATTATCGGAATACTACGGCACCAAACGATTCTTGACGAAATACATTTTATCTACGAGCACCATATTACTGTAGGAAAGGTACCGGTATTGAAAGCTACTTTCCTAAAGCAGAAGATATGTAACGTAGCTTCAATCATAATCCCACATCATGCACATCGTCACTGATAGAGGGGACAAAGCGCAAGAAACCATATCTTACTGTACTATACCAACTTTGTCGGACCATCCTCATCACCAGCCCTTATTTTGATACCCACTAGATTTCATTACTATTCAGCCTTTAATGACAGCACTGAAAACTAAATGATACCATGTTTGTGATATCCGTATCCACCGTACTAAATAAGTACTGATTGTGATAAAGAATATCTTCACTACACAAGATTACGCGCGCAAAACATACACCTTCTTAGGTCCACGTAAGAGTCGGGGTAAAAAGGAGATTTTAAAGTTTGTGAATTCCGTTAAAAACTGAGGATTGTTTCTTCAACAAACATGAATCCCACATACATACCTTACATACAATATGTCAGAAGTAATTACGTTCAGATCTTTTAAAATTAATTATGAATTTTCTTAATTGTACCAATTCAACGAAAGAGTGACCCAACTATATTCTATGTGCTGACCGGTTGTATAGCGAACCAGTCTTGCGGTTTGTGACTCACTTTTACTTCGCAAAGTTTACTTTAAAGCGATACATGCCGCATAAAAAAGCCTAGTGATGCGATAAAGATACTAAGTACAAATTGAATGTAATCCGCTGGACACCGTATCTATTGTTGGGGCCTCCAAATCATTTTGTTTAAATATATTTGACGCTTCGAACTATAATTATTCCGCTGCTATCGCCCATTAGCAAAAACCTGAGATTAATTATTATGTCCCTAAATCCACTCTCGATGTTTAAAGTAACTATATGCTTCGCAGTAGAATTATCTGATAAGATGTGTGTGTTCCTTTGGCCTAGCTTGCTAGGTCAATATGGCAGTTTCCTGAACACCTTTATTTGCGCGTGGTTTTTACTATCATTTTCCCTAAAATGAAATAGATAAAACCTTTCGATAGCGAGCACTCATAAACGGCCAATAGATACTTAAATTTTTCATAGAGTAATGGTACAAAAGATTTGTTGCGCGAGTCCAACATAGCACTTGGGCCGGTTTTTATTCTTTGTTAGGATTTTGTTCTTTTCTTTGTGCTAATCGACGTTATATAAGCCGTATTTCATTTAATATGGTGGTTTGGCCAACACGTTGTTATATCAGAATAACAATATAGGCTACTTTTCGTATCCGGGCCATCGGAAGGGGTTTGTTTGCATTTTGCTCCCATTCTTTTGTTTAAAGCAAACTGTTTAGAAAACACGAACATCGCATTCACCCAAAAATGGCGATCCGACTGCTTTTCTATTCAAATAAAGCTAATATTACCAGCCAGTAAACAAATCTCAACATTAACAGCTTCAAGATCTCTTTATCTTTTTCAACGATATACAATTAAATACGAAAATTATTATAATATTATACATAGATACTCAATGTTCACGTTAACCAACAACACACAGCCAACGAAATATTTAAAAATATTTAAAGTTTCATTTTCTTCCATAACATTATTTGCTGAGGTACAGTCGGTATTAAAAAGTATGCATCGTGACAACTTGAATTAGGATAAGTGGTTTATTCTTTTAAAACCCGCATATACTATGCACTCATTAAGATCGAGCGATTAATAGGTCTTCGTATTAAATTTATCGATAATTTGGACATTTCAACTATAGTACTAGGAAATCATAAAATAATTGGAAGTGATGTTATAAGGCGACTTCCTAAGCATAACATAATGAGTAATGCGAAGCTCGAATTACTCACAAGACAATAACTCATAAAATAGGTCGGATACTTGAAATTGATCACTTATTGTACGAACAATCTCTCTCTTTTAACGGACCTATCTGCTAAATTTCATGTCTCTTACTGCAAAAACATAGGACTTTGATACAAACTCCCAACCCCCGTTTTACAACCCTAGGGGTAGATTTTCATAAAATATATTCGTAGGTAATGTCTTCACCCTATAACGGACCTATCTGCTAAATTTCATGTCTCTTACTGCAAAAACATAAGACTTTGATACAAACTATCAACCCCCGTTTTACACCCCTAGGGGCTGATTTTCGTAAAATCCGTTCTTCAATAATTTCTACACCCTATAACGGATCTATCTGCTAAATTTCATGTCTCTTACTTCAAAAATATAGGACTTCGATATAAACTCCCAACCCCCGTTTTACACCCCTAGGGGTAGATTTTCATAAAATCCATTCTTAAATAATTTTTACACCCTATAACGGACCTATCTGCTAAATTTCATGTCTCTTACTTCAAAAATCATTGGACTTCCATACAAACTACCAAACCCCCTTTTTACTCCTTAGGGGTGGAATTTCCAAAAAACGTTTCTTAGAGTATTTTTACACCCTATGAGGAACCTACCTGCCAATTTTCAAGTTGGTAGGTGTTATAGTGTCCGAGATTTCATTGTTAATCAGTGAGCTTTCATATTACCACGGTTTTACTCGCGTCGAACGACTTGCCGTACCCGGATAAAATATAGCCTATGTTACCCGCGGATAGTGTAGCTTCCTAACAGTGAAATAATTTTTCAAATCGGTTCAGCCGTTTTTGATTCCACCGAACAGACAAACAGACTAACAGACAAACCGACAAACAGACTAACAGACAAACCGACAAACAGACAAAAATTTTAAAAACGATTGTTTTGGCTTCAGTAGCATACAAATAATGCATAACACAATTTTTTTCGAAAAAATATTCAATGTAAAGACACGGCTCTGTCTACAATTTTATTATATGTATATAGAAGATATATAGATATACTAATGTATTAAGAGGATTTTTTTTGTAAGTTTGTTTGTAACCTACATGTTCCGAAGCTACAGCACCAATTTGAAAAATTATTTCACTGTTGGGAAGCTAGACTAATCCCCGAATAACAAAGGCTATGTTATATCTAGGTACGGGCAGTAGTTGCCACCGGACGCGGTTGAACCCGCGGGAGAACAGCTTGTCTAGCATAAGAAAAAAAGCATCTTGAATGTAATTACCGTTGGTTCGTGTATGTGCGCGTCGCCGTTGAGCTGTGGTTTAAGCGCATCGGCGTCCGCAAGCTGCTCGACTCGGCCTTCGCCCCCAGCGCCTGCTGCAGCGACCTCGCCTGCACTCTCAGCCTCCTTGCCGCTAATGTCTACCGAGCGCTTGCTCTGCTTAGCACCCATACTTCTTGATGGCCTGTTGTAAAAGTCGTCATTAATTAACTCGATTTTTCTTCCCCTTAAAATATTTTGAATGTCTTTATTCTAAAATGGACGAAACAAAGGAAAAAGAGTAAAGAGGCATGTTTGTAGAGAATTCTGTAATCAATACGAACATTTTTTTCAACCGTAAAGGCTCCGAAACTACTAAACCGATTTGAAAAATTCTTTCACTGGTGGAAAGCTACACTATCCACGGATGACAGAGGCTATATTTTATCCGGGAATTAAATTACGGCTTACAATTTTCAACTTTCTAGAATCTGTGCAATGTCGATATCTATTTCAATATGTATCTTAGAATCGAAATATCGTAGTTGAAATGGCGCGATTTTGGCACTAGGTAGGTATACTGATACAAGTTTACTCGCAGGCGTGGCGCCGGGCGCGGTCGCAATGTCAAACATAATGGCGTAATATACAAATGTTCCCGTAGGAATCGCACGTGCGCACAACGCATGCCTCGCCAAGTGTGGACCTGTATATTCGTGGCGAGGCAAGCGCTCCGCATGCGCGAGGGCGAGCCAACGTATGTCGGCAAATGCTTCAATATCAAAGTGCCTCAGTGCGAGCATTACGTTAGGTGTGGACGTAGCCGCGCATGCACGTTCGAGGCGTGCGCCGCGTACAATATCAACGCACGCCTCGACTGCGAAAATGAAACTGCGTTTGCTCGGGCCAAACAGCGCGCAGCGTATGCTCGGGCCGATCCAACCCACATAGCAGCAGTCAAGATGGCGCCTTTGCATCGCGTGCATTCATTCGCATTCAGCGACGGTTACATTTACTTCGTTCGCGATTATGCGCCATACGTCTTCTCTTTTATTTTTATTAAAATAATGATTATGTTTAAGGATCCCATAATAATCTATTACTTTCATATAATAAAACTGCTTTTCTTAATATTTCTTTGTCGTTCATAATGCACGCGTACATCCGCAGCGAGGCGGATACAACCATCCAAACGCAACGCACCGTTCGCAATGAGCCGGCCGCCACACGGCGCACAGCGCACAGCGCGTGTGCGCCGCACACGCGCTGTGCGTTGTGCGCCGTGCGGAGCAAATGCCTTGCCAAGTCTGCGCGCCTACTTGCCTCGAGCATTTGCTTCGCATGCGATGGCTCGACCCGAGCATATGTTGGTATAATTTGTCAACACGCACGCCTCAAGCCGAGGCATGCGTTGTGCGCCGTGCGGAGCGCATGCTCGTAATGTCTGGATCCACCTTAACCAGCGGGCAAGCTGGCGACAAACGCCCGGGACTTTCTCGCCGCCATATCAAACGCTTGAGACCTTAGTGTTCACGTCTAGCGGCGGAACGCGCGATCTTCTCGCAATGTAAGGGCCTTTGAAATGTGGTGTTGGCGCCGCATGCTGAGAATACCATGGACAGCCCACCGTACAAACGTCTCGATACTGAAACAGCTGAAGCTGGAGAAGACACAGCGTCTGTCTGCGACCTGCCTGCGACGCATAATGCAATACTTTGGCCACGTTGCACGCAGGGATAGTAACAACCTAGAGCGTCTGGTAGTAACAGGGAAGGTGGAGGGAAAAAGGCCTAGAGGAAGAAGCCCCAATCGGTGGTCAGACCAAATATCCAAACAGCTTGAGATGCCTATCAGCGCTGCTCTTCACCAAGCAACGGAACGCAACCGATGGAGGCAGCTGGTCGGAAAAATCGAACGGAGTCACGATCCTCAGCAGTGAGGGAATCGACTAGAGAGAGAGAAGGGAACTTCAACCAGTATGAACTTATTGCCAGAAATGGTAGCAAGGATTTTCTCTCAATTACATATCAAATATGAAAATAGTCAATTGAGTGTGTTGAGCTGTTAAGTGCTTAAGGAAAAGGCTAGGCAGATGATATAACGCATCATACCGATCTCTACTTTTTTTCATTTCATGCACACCAATTAATTTTTTATCATCTCCCACTCTAGGCATAAATTTTCGTTTAAAAATAATAGATCTTCGACCTCTGACAACACGTCCCACTCGCGCAAACGCCTGGCGGCTAATGTGAACATGAAATAGCCTCGTCTTCGCACCCGCATCCACGCCCTGGCCCCATTTAAGTCAGACGACTGCAACTTGAACCATTACTTTACTATTATGATTATTATAACTATCAAGACAAAAAGAAATTAAATAACCATGTGCGGAGCCGGGGTAGCTGGTGATGTAGAAAATAAAACAGTCAACTACCCTATTAAGTACCTACTTGTTAAAATACTAGCTTGCGCCCACGGCTGCATCAGAGTCTCGTGAAAATTGTTTCGCACCCGACCTCACGGAAAAAAGTATATTCTTAAAAATAATTAAAAAATACAGGGTGGAAATTCACCTCTAGCACATTGTTTTGGAGGTATAATAAAAAAATGCTGTTCATACGCTATATCGTGAAGATAAGAATATATATTAATTCAGGTATGAGGATGAACCGAATTAGAACACAAAGCACGTCAGTGGGTCACGGTGCTGCGAACACTCTTAAAATAAATTTAAACTAAACTGCCGCCGAAAATAGCGTCAACCAACGAAAGTGCACCGAGTTGCATTCATCACTAATTTACTAGTGGTTCGTGGGTGACGCACGCTGAAACTGTTGCTATAGTAGATTTATTATCGAGATCACATCCAACATAATGATCGACTCACTACCACATCATGTAGGTATTATAAAATTATTAAGATTATTGTGCTATGGCGTACGTAAATAAAAGCAGTTCATGAATTTTAAATATGTAGACACAGAACATAAAACAAAATGTAACGTGAAGAAAAACTCACACAATCAAGTAGCTTTAAGTCACGGCGTTTAAAATGAAACTGAGAGTAACAAGCCGCGTATGGTTATTGTCCACATTGATCATTAGCAGTGGACCGAATTCCTAGCACATCGTCGCCTTTATCGTTCATTATCCCACTCGTTACACTCAATACAAATATAAATAGCAGTGTCATTAGTCACGCAGACAGGACTATAAAGCTTATCTTTCCACGAACATTCACTTCGAGACAAAATATTTATATCAACAACAAAGAACGGGCACCCAAACCGTTATATGATGTTCTTAAACGGCATTCTTGGCAAATGACTTTAACATTAACCTATTATAGTATTGTTATTCATTACATTATACAGACAGTAACATGGATAACAATCTATGCTCGGATTAAAAATAACCTTTAGTGGGCCCCCGGCGTGATTGAGGTTATGTATTCACAACCAACTAGTAATTACACATACCTACTATAACATCCTTTATCCTTGATCGTATGGCGAACGGTGAGTGTCAGTCATGTCATGATGGGGAGTTATTTCAAATCGGTTCACGCATTTAGGTTATTGACCCAGGCAGCGTATGCTTCCCCCTCTCCAACATTGAATTTTTTAGTCTCGACCAGTCAACCAAAACGAATCATTGTCATCCGCCAGCGCAACAATAGGAGCCTCTTTAAAGTAGGGCTGATTTAATTTTGAAGACCCCGGTCATTAGCGACCTTGACTCGAGTTCTTTGCGTTCAAGGTTGCAGAGTCGCAGTCAATGCGGGTAAAACGGAAATGTATAACTTTATCTTGAAATACTGTCGGCACGTTAATTTGACCAGCCCAAGAGTCATTGTGTAGTCACGTGGTCATTTAATTTTCTTCACACCTACAAGCGGTTTCATTTGACAACCGAGGGAGGTTTGATTTGAAACGCACCTAATCAAGCGCTCCTTTTAGTTAGAATTTTATAAATTGCTATCGGGATCGCTACTAAAAGGAGCCCTCCGAGGAATAATAAAGGAGCGCTTCATTAGGTGCGTTTCAAAACGGTGGCGCTTCGAGGAATACCTCCGTATTTTAGGGTTCCGTAGTCAACTAGAAACCCTTAGTTTTGCTATGTCCGTCCGTACGCGGATAATCTCGGTGACCATAAGCATTAGAAAACAAAAATTTGGTATCAGCGTGTACAGACATCATGACAGCACATCATGTTACCACAATCTGTAAAATTCCTACAATAGTTTCAACCTTATCACATTGGAGGTAGGTTAGGTTTAATGTTTGATTGGTAAAATTTGACAGATTCGGGTACCGTGACCTGCAGCTGCTGTTGTCTGTACTGTACTATCTACTAATATAATAAAGAGGTATTTTTTTTTGTAAATTTGTATGTTTGTTTGTAGGGGGTAATCTCATCTCTGGAAGTATTAAACCAATTTTTAAAATTGTTTCGCTAGTAAAAAGTACATTATTCGTGAGTGCTGTATAGGCTACATTTTATCCGGGTAAGGGCAGTATTTCCCACGGGACGCGAGTGTAACCGCGGGAAAACGGCTAGTTACTTATAATTTCGCTTAAACTTACAACACTGCATTTTATTAGTTAGATATAGGTACCTATGTATATTATACCTTTTGTAGTTTTTGCCATTTCATAATAGAAGTTTTAGATTTCTTTGTTGACCGTATGAGTAAAGAGAAACCTTTAAATATCAGTGAAATGACAACTACATACGCAATGAAAATTCAATAAAGAGGAAGTACTAATACCTATAATACAATTACATGCAAGCAGTGCAAACAGCCCTGTACCGCATACCCTCGGTACATACACGTGCACGGTGAGTAGAAAATCGATAGCAGCGGTCGGTTGTGGATACAAACCACAGGTAATACAGCACCCGCCGTACAATATAAATTGAGTTAGAAATCAAATATGACTTACTTCTCAGATAATGGAAAAAATACATATACATAGTTACCTCATTTTCTACGTTTTACAAGGTAAACGGCAATTTAGCGATGGCACACGCGAAATTTTGGTTTTGCCTAAAATGCATTTCTTTTAAGTTTAGGTAAATTGCAGTGCCGGCTTTGAGGAGGGGGGCGAGCCCTGGCGGTCGCCCGTAGCGCCGGAGCTTAGGGGCGCCAAGTCCGCCAGATTAGGGCACAGTCAGTCGGGGCGCAACTCAGTCATTTTTATGTATTCGCATTTTGAATCTGTCTACAAACTTAGAAAAAATAGCGCAAATTTTTCAGTTATTACGTACATTTAAAATCTTCGCCGAAAAAAGGAATACATGCTCGCTTCGCTCCTACTTTTTTCGTTTAAGAACTTTTTTTTGTGTTTCTCACTTCGATGGAAAGTTTTCATGAAAGCCAAACAAAAGGTAGTTACTACAGTATGTTAAGGAATTTCCTCGATTCCTATAGTCGCCTGTTTGTTAAATCCGCTAAGTTAAAAAAAAAAAAAACAAAAAAAAAAGTTGGGAAAGTAGAATTTAAGAATTTTAAGGCACAATTATACCGACAAAAGAAAACATCCATTTTCATAAAACATGTTTGCATTTTGACGTTCAGTTTCAAAGATTATAATAGGAATATAAATCTGTAATATATAAAATATAATCTGTAAATAAGAATATAATAAGATAAATCTGTCTCATGTCAAACGTAATTTTAGATAGTTTTGTTCGCTAATTAAGCCACCTTTAAATTTTGATGTTTTGGTTTATAGCGACTACATGTCGTTGCAAACTATCGACAAAATTAGGGAAAGCCGTTTTTTAGGGTTCTGTACCGAAAGATTGAAACGGGACCTCGCTGTCCGTCCGTCTGTCACCGGGCTGTATTACGTGAACCATGATAGCAGGAGATCTGAAATTTTCACAAATTTTCTGTGAAAATACTAAAAACTATACTGGAATAAAAATTTTAGGGGGCTCCCATACAACAAATGCGATTTTTTGTACGGAACCTTCGTGCGCGAGGTCGACTCGTATTTGGCCGATTTTTTAAGTATTTATTTGGAATGCTTTTTTTGGACATGCTGACTATAGGCGACGCAACCACGTAAGTTAAATATACCTAATCTTTATTTAAAATAAATCTATACTNTTGTAAATTTGTATGTTTGTTTGTAGGGGGTAATCTCATCTCTGGAAGTATTAAACCAATTTTTAAAATTGTTTCGCTAGTAAAAAGTACATTATTCGTGAGTGCTGTATAGGCTACATTTTATCCGGGTAAGGGCAGTATTTCCCACGGGACGCGAGTGTAACCGCGGGAAAACGGCTAGTTACTTATAATTTCGCTTAAACTTACAACACTGCATTTTATTAGTTAGATATAGGTACCTATGTATATTATACCTTTTGTAGTTTTTGCCATTTCATAATAGAAGTTTTAGATTTCTTTGTTGACCGTATGAGTAAAGAGAAACCTTTAAATATCAGTGAAATGACAACTACATACGCAATGAAAATTCAATAAAGAGGAAGTACTAATACCTATAATACAATTACATGCAAGCAGTGCAAACAGCCCTGTACCGCATACCCTCGGTACATACACGTGCACGGTGAGTAGAAAATCGATAGCAGCGGTCGGTTGTGGATACAAACCACAGGTAATACAGCACCCGCCGTACAATATAAATTGAGTTAGAAATCAAATATGACTTACTTCTCAGATAATGGAAAAAATACATATACATAGTTACCTCATTTTCTACGTTTTACAAGGTAAACGGCAATTTAGCGATGGCACACGCGAAATTTTGGTTTTGCCTAAAATGCATTTCTTTTAAGTTTAGGTAAATTGCAGTGCCGGCTTTGAGGAGGGGGGCGAGCCCTGGCGGTCGCCCGTAGCGCCGGAGCTTAGGGGCGCCAAGTCCGCCAGATTAGGGCACAGTCAGTCGGGGCGCAACTCAGTCATTTTTATGTATTCGCATTTTGAATCTGTCTACAAACTTAGAAAAAATAGCGCAAATTTTTCAGTTATTACGTACATTTAAAATCTTCGCCGAAAAAAGGAATACATGCTCGCTTCGCTCCTACTTTTTTCGTTTAAGAACTTTTTTTTGTGTTTCTCACTTCGATGGAAAGTTTTCATGAAAGCCAAACAAAAGGTAGTTACTACAGTATGTTAAGGAATTTCCTCGATTCCTATAGTCGCCTGTTTGTTAAATCCGCTAAGTTAAAAAAAAAAAAAACAAAAAAAAAAGTTGGGAAAGTAGAATTTAAGAATTTTAAGGCACAATTATACCGACAAAAGAAAACATCCATTTTCATAAAACATGTTTGCATTTTGACGTTCAGTTTCAAAGATTATAATAGGAATATAAATCTGTAATATATAAAATATAATCTGTAAATAAGAATATAATAAGATAAATCTGTCTCATGTCAAACGTAATTTTAGATAGTTTTGTTCGCTAATTAAGCCACCTTTAAATTTTGATGTTTTGGTTTATAGCGACTACATGTCGTTGCAAACTATCGACAAAATTAGGGAAAGCCGTTTTTTAGGGTTCTGTACCGAAAGATTGAAACGGGACCTCGCTGTCCGTCCGTCTGTCACCGGGCTGTATTACGTGAACCATGATAGCAGGAGATCTGAAATTTTCACAAATTTTCTGTGAAAATACTAAAAACTATACTGGAATAAAAATTTTAGGGGGCTCCCATACAACAAATGCGATTTTTTGTACGGAACCTTCGTGCGCGAGGTCGACTCGTATTTGGCCGATTTTTTAAGTATTTATTTGGAATGCTTTTTTTGGACATGCTGACTATAGGCGACGCAACCACGTAAGTTAAATATACCTAATCTTTATTTAAAATAAATCTATACTTACTAATATTATACAGCTGAAGAGTTTGTTTGTTTGAACGCGCTAATCTCAGGAACTACTGGTCCGATTTGAAAAATTCTTTCAGTGTTAGATAGCCCATTTATCGAGGAAGGTTATAGGCTACTTTTTATCCGGGTGCGCACAGTAGATCCCACGGGAAAGCGGGTGAAACCGCTGGCGGAAGCTAGTCTACAATAAAATTTGAACAAACATCCGCACTGCTTTTTGATTCTACAATCGCACCGAAACTGCGCACGTTCTTTACACTGACCTTTTGCTGCCTTACGCTGAAATATTGTCGCCTTGTTTTGTCGTGAGAGCCGTATAAAACCTAACAATCGCTTATCCTACCCTAGTAGTTTGCAGGATTTTCCGGTATGTAGGTAGGTGCCTAGGTTTAGAAAAAAATAATGATATCTCTATTTCGACACTTTCATTATTTTTTTGAACTACGAATACCTACTAAGGCGTATCTACAAGACGATTGCTTCCCTAATTCCATCGAGATATTGCGCGAAATTAGAGCATTAGGTGTCTAAACCTTCACCTCTACTACACTACTAACTACTATACTCCACTTGAATATACATTAAACAACTAAATATTACTATAAACCAACATAGGCACTAACAGACGACAGCACATCAAGTTACCACAATCTGCGATAGATTTTCAACCTTATCACAATAATAGAAGGTTAATTTTCGATTGGTATAGGTACGTTGACCTGCTGTCGTCTGTACCTACATACAAAGATAGTTTGTCTAGTAGGTACCTCTAGAATTATACATTGTAACTGGATATATTGTAAATGCTGAAATCGAAAAATTTCATTTAATTATACCTGGCGTATTTTCCGTACATATTTAGACAATGATTTTTTAGTAGTGCATGGCATCACAATGAACAGCTGTCGAATTTGGTAGGTAAAAACTACACCAGGAACATAATATTTCATACTAGGTACCTACTGCTATAGGTACGTGGTAGGTACACTATGACACCACGCACAGTGCGGATAGTGTGTGTAAAAAGTACAATGAGTGACACATCCTTACTAAATATCCTAGGTGATATTTAGGTATGTACCTACCTAGTAAGGATGAATGGGAAGCAGTTTCCTTGGGCCGCGGGTGACATCGCGGTGGAAGTTAGTAAGTACTACAATTATAACAATAGTGTCATTGTTGAGGCTATTAGAATACGAAGATCAGAAACATTTATACCCATCCACCGTATTAAGGTGGGTCGTTGATCGCGAATTTAGCCAAGCAAATGCATTGCCAGATTACAATAACATGAAGAAGGTAACCGAAAACAGTTGTTAATTAAGATTCAATACCCAAGGATAATTTTATTACTACATATTAATATTATATTATTCTTGATGTTGATGATAAGAATTGCATGTTGTGGCCGGTTTCTACGCCTAATTACCTACTTATTATTCGATGCGTATTTTTTTTAGAATTAAAGTCAATATACATTGGTCAAAAGACAAAGGAGACAGGTTTTACGACGATTTCTATCGGGACAAACAATAATCACAGTGTAGCGGTACCTAAACACGGAATTGCTCAAAATACATAAGCAGTCGAAAGTTTTAAGCCATGAGCTACCTACAACGTAACACAGGACACCCTAGTTTTTTAGCTTTAACTGTCTCCCCCAGTTACTCACAACGATGATTCATCGTTCCGTTGTTAATCACAAAGAACGTGCTTATTTACCGGAATACGTTAGGTACCTACCCAAGTTGAATCAAGTTAATTACTCATAATAAATTGTATACCAGGAAAATATGTACTTTATTAGATAAATCTGAAATATAACAATTCTTCATCACTACATTACAAGGTGTGGGTCCATTCATTTTAACATAAAGTCACAATACCACCCTTGTGTTGCATACCTACAATATCCGATTTTATTTTAAATTAAAATAAAATATTGATTTACAAATTGCATTTCAAAGCAATTATGTTCTATTCAAAATAAGAGGCCAAGAGGCTTTTTAAAAGTTCCTAAATGGAAACTTGCACTGATAGTGCTTAGTTGCTTGCCGTGCCGATGCTGCAATTCCAGAGGAACCGGCTTGTTAAGTCTTATAATGTAATTTTTCAAAAATGTAGAAACAAATAGGCATACCATGACAAAAACTACTATTAAATAAAAGATTACCTTAAGGCTTATCAATCCGAATGATATTAGTAAAGAATTTACACTGAAATACTTAAAATATTCACTTCCAGCACTCACAGCCCAACACAATATGGCGGCAGGGACGAAATCCCCCCCCACCTCGAAAATAATTCAAAATTTTAACTCGATTTTGATTGGTTCCTGCGTTCAAGACGCTTCATTGCTACCAACCTCATAAAATTTAAGTTTATGCGCAATAGCAATATAACAACTTTCCGAAGGACACAAAGCGTAGATAATCTAGAACTCGTGTATGCTAACAGTAATGTGGAGTGATTTCTTGAAAACATGAATTAATTCTTCCTTTTGACAATATTTAGTAAAATTATATTTTATAACTTATAAATTAGCAAATGTATGTGTTTCCTATAGTTTTAAAATATTATATAGCGTAATCGATTATACCCGCGTCCCAAGGGAACTACCTGTTCTTGGTATCTTTGGTCTCCTTTCTATACATACATTCATACTTGTCCCTGCACAAGGGTAAAATGGTCTATATTATGTTATTCTGATCTATATTGCTGCCAAGCTCCATCTAAATCCTTTCACTCAGTAGTTTTTACGTGAACAAGTTACAAACATCCTCACAAACTTTCGCATTTACCTCTATAACTTAAGTATTAGCAGGATAGTAGTAGTATAGGGATTGAAGGATTAATAGGATATTAGGATTAGAAGCATAGGTATTATAATAGTAGTAAATTATAGGATAGGAAGTAAGATTATCAGAATATAATATGTAATATTATTATTCTGATATCTGAGTACAAGGTAATGTGTATGAATAAATCTAGTGCGGCCATAATAAAAAAACGGTTTAAGTGGCCCCTAAACCTACAGTAATTTGGTGCAAGATTGCAATAAAATATTTTAGTCGCTAAAAATAATTTCGCAATTTTCAATATTACTCATTATCACACTAATAATTATAAAAGCCTATAAACCACCACTGCTTCAGTTAGTTTACTTTTATTCTAATTTTGTGTTTTTGAGTACACAAAAATATAATTATCAATGCAATTGATAACAAACAGCTCTTTATTAGTTAATTTCAAGCTTCTATTGAATCTCAATGTCTTAAAAACCAATGGTTTATAGCCTATGCTCATATTATTTTCAAATTGTTAAAATGATTTATCTAGTCTATGGTGTACTAAGCAAGCATTGATGTCGCGTTGCCCTTGACTCCCTCTATCTAATTACTGTTTTTAAAAGTTATTTTAAGAAATTTTAATAAAATTCCTTATTCCGATATTGGTTTCTACCTAATAAGTGAGTTAGAAAGTGATTTTGGTGGTTAATAAACTGGTGTATCCCTTTAAGTTGTGTAGCGTCACCTGACTGAGCTCATTGTCATTTCCCGCCATTGTGGACTGTAAATTCATCATTTTTATGAATTCCCGTGCATGTGTCTCGAAATTTAGATGAATAACAAATAAAAAGTGCGCCTAAGTAATGTCATTACACGGTAATGACGTTTGTTTGCTAGAAGTGGAAGATTATAACTTGTACGAAGAAGAGGCATCTGATCACGCTTTAGCCAGGTATGGATAACCGGCGTGGTCGCCGAAATCTTTATAATTTGGTCCTAATCATGTTAACTATTGCTATGTTAAACTATTCAAATAGAAGTTATTTGTCTATTTAAAATTTTTAAGTATATTTTGTGGATGCGCGGGCCATATGATGACGCTCACGCCCCGTGCCGGCCTGTAGTCAGCTGTTGGTCCGCCATGTTTGGTCAAATCGAATAGGCGTAGTAGGCGCCTCTACCTAATCGCAAATGTACTATGTAACTAATGTAGCGTAAATAGTCATTCATGTTTTTAGATAGTTTTTTCTGAATAATATTTTGAAAATATCAGTCTTTCGATAAGTAGTACGTAAATGACTGTATGTATCATAAATCATTACAGTGCATCAGCTAAAAACAGTATAGTTTTATAAAATATACATATATTGTTAGAAACATTGCCATCTAATGACAAAAATTGTTACATATTGCTGAATTGTAGTTCATTTTAATCTAATTTTATACAGATATTATAATTTAACATTAAAAATGAACCTAAACATTGATGGGTGACAGATCATTATCTTAGCCAGAGCATTTAGAAATACACCAGTTGGGTTTTGTCATTTAATTTGTGTATTTAATTTAATGAGGCTTCTAACTTCAATCATTTTGTTTTTTTACAGTGACAAACATCCAAGTTCTGGAAGAAAAACGATGGAGGCAGAGAAAAGGATTCGAAGAGAAATTGCTAACAGCAATGAGCGCAGACGAATGCAGAGTATCAATGCGGGTTTTCAAGCATTGCGGACTCTTCTACCTCGTCATGAGGGAGAAAAGCTAAGCAAAGTATGTTTAAATAATGTGGTACTACTTATATTTAGATTTTCTTGGGTTCAATGCCTAGGTTAGGCTAAAATATTTTTCTGAGTTTAAAGTAGCTCCTCAAGCAGCCTAGAGTCAGGTGGTGATACAGGGGGCGGTGATGTTTGCATGTAATGCAATCTACTAATATCATTAGTAACCCAAAGTTTGTAAGGATGTCTGTGAGAACTAGTGCTACCTATTTCTCAGCATGGAGTAGTAATAAAAAAATATTTACTTTATTTTACAGGCAGCCATACTTCAGCAGACAGCTGAATATATTTACAACTTAGAACAAGAAAAAACAAGACTTCTATCCCAGAATTGTCAGCTGAAGAGATTACTCAATCAACATGAAGGTGGTGAAATACCCCTAAAGAAAAGAAAAGGTGAAATTCTTACCCATGTCCCTGCTATCATTCCTGATTCCACTGAGGACACCTTAACCAACTCTAGATCGCCTGAGCCAGTACCTGTGATATCCGTGACTAGTGTATCACAGAAAAAGGAGTCAGAAAGCAGTGAATTACGTGTTCAATTAGATCGTGAACGGAGACTGCGACGACACTTAGAAGAGCGTCTTCATTCGCTGGAAGCTCAGATTTACCCTAACAATGCTCACGAAATAGCTCGTCCAGTTATACACTTTGAACAGACAGATGTTGCTGAGTGCAAACTTGAAAGTGAGGAAGTAGAGGCACCTCCAGTAGAACCTGCAGTTGTTGCTGCCCCACTACTAGAAGCTGCCATTAAAGCAGAACCTCGTGTTGAAGTGGAGGTACTTCCTGATGCAACACATGATGCACCATCACGCTTGTATCTTGCAAGCACTAGTCGACAGAACCTGGAAACAATTGTTGAGGCCATCCGTCACCTTGAGGGGGATCACTTGTTCCGTGAAGAGGCAGGTGATGCACCTCTGGCGCTCACTAAAAAGGTAGAAAATCCGCCGCCACCCAGACCGGGCGTTATTGTAGTTAAGCATTCGTGATCGCGTATAACGTGTTTAGGACTTTAAGCTCGTAAATTTGCTTTCGCTTAGCGAGCACTCCTGACCCTCCTCGAATATAGTTTTAAATTTTTAGTTATTTAATTATCTTTTCCAAAGTGACGAATCGATAAGTCTGCGTCTTTGTTTTTTTATTAATACGCATGGAAGTCGGAAGTCGAATTGATAAGTGGAATTACTGGATGCGTTGTCGCGTATGCCGATCGGCGCTGTGCTTAGTTTAGTCTCAAATGTAATTATTAATGTGTAAATTTTACTTTAATTTGGCTTTGTGCAGCATCGGCTTATGGAAAGAGGATTGACTGACTTATGTAAGATAAGATGATGAAGGATAATAGTACACCTTGCCGCGTGCCAATACTGTTTTTGTCCTCGGACAAGGTTGCGGAAACAGTAGCCAATGCTTGTTGAAGCATAATTTTACTGATACAACTAAAAAAGAAATTTGTTGAAACACTACTAGCCATTTCTAAGAGATTTGTGGAGGCTTTTTAGTAATATTGATCATAAAACACTGGATAGTTCTTAAATGTAAAGCATTTGGCTTGTGTAGAATATAACTCTGCATTCTGCTAGCCCTAGAATAATGTATTATGATGTCAGAGCAAAAAAAAATACATTTTGCTTGGGAAATTTAGTAGGCTTGCGGCATTACAAGGTCTCTTTTCTCTCAGTTGTTGATTTATTTTATAATTAAACTCTTTCTATTATTAATTGATATAAAAACATTTGATATAAATTGAGTAGGTGCATAGTTAATATGGTGTTTCAGATAAGTCACTAAATTTGATATTCACCAACTAGTTGTTGGTGTTCCATTTACATTAAGTAACATCATAATACTTCCTTGAGCCAGGATACTCGGAATGGTAATAAATAAATCATTATTATAATTAATTAATACATTGATATAGAATCTTATAATTGTAATATATCTACTAATATTTATCCAGTGTTACTGCTTTTTTGTTCATGTTAGGATGCCCAGTGTAATGCGTATTTTGAATGTGACATTAGTAAATTATAGGCACTGTATGCTGCCATCCCTAAATTTATAGATACAGAAATTTTAGAGCATTCCATGTTGTTGAATTCTCATTAAAGAGATGTTCTGCATGAGACAGTTAATTGGAACACAAGTTAGTGACATATTGTATTCAATTTAACTGTTTAGTATAATTATGTATTGCTTCATATAAGCGTTCTTTAATTGAAACTCTACTTTTAGGACTTAATCAGTTAGGATTTATATCTTAGATAGTGTAGTTGACAACACAACAGTGACAATGAATATATCTCATTTTGCAGAGTGGTTTATTAAAATTTATTTTACAATAGAATAGAATGAAAAGATAATATCATGTCACAAGTGAGAAAAAACATGTTATATTCTACATGAAAGCATTTAATCAGTTTCAACTCAGAATTTTTAAGATTCTATTGGAATAACAATTATTAGACTATTCTTACTTTGGGATTTTATTAAATTTCTAGTGAACAATCATGTTTCACTGTTTTACTTTAAGAGTTAAGGTTCACAGTTTTTACATTATCCTGTGACTTAGGTAATATAATTCTCTACAGTGATTAATTAATGTTTGCTTTAATGTGCTGTCATTTTTGTTGAAAATAAAAAATGCCGTGCTCTTTTTGTTAATACTTTTCGTATAAGTTTTGAATGTATATTAAGTTTGACTCAGCAACAGAGTGGATAAACAAGAACGATGCATTGCAGATATCATAATGCTATGGTCTTGTCCACAGAACCATATGAATTTTTAAGACTGATCATTTATTCATTATTTAGTTACGCTAACCATATTGATAGAATAGCGTGTGTGTGTGTTACGTTTATGTAGCTATTTATATGTATGTATGTTGTGATATTGTAGTCCAAATTGTGTTGTGAACCTGACAGCCTTACAGAGATCCATGCTCTGTTAACTTTTAGCAATAATAATATTGATCTTACATTATGGTAATTATGACTAGTGAAATTTTATGTGTAGGTAAGTTCTCCAATACGAAAATTAAAAATATATTTATACAAAAGGGATCTCTCTAATTCTGTCAGGTAACTTAGTGTTGTGGTGTGATACAAGTGTTTTATGTGTATGTATTTTAATAAGAACTTTGTTAATCAGACCGCATACATGGACTCTAAACATGAATAGTGAAATTCCAAAATATAAAATTTTGTAAACAATCTTCAAGCAGGAACTAGATTGATAAGAAAACTAATTGCTGATGATTATAATTTCGTGTTTAGAGTAACCCTGTATACAAACTGTTTGTTCCCGACGCTTACTTCGCACTCTGTTTCTGAGTCCGTAGTTATAAGGAGTTGTCTGCCTACCGCCTTTACATTATGTCAGTATAGGATAATTAACAATGTAACATAACGGACTTGGTTATACTATTAGTGTAGTCAAAAATAGTAATAAGAGATTTTAAGTCAAAGAAGCAAGTTAAATTGTTTAAAATGTGTTATTATTTATGTCTTAAAGTATTAAAATGGTTATTTCTTATTAATTAGTTTGTAAATGATGATCGTCTGTATATTTAATCGACCTCCTTTCTTTGTACATTTAGCTGAAAACCAATAAAACATAATATGTGTGAAAATTTTAGCACATTGTAAATGTTACTGTTAATGCATGCATTTTTGTAAGGTTGCTAAAGACTGACATCAGGACAGTCATTCGCTTAAAATGCACAATCTTATTGGTCTGCTTTAATGTAATATTCAGTAATCTCAAGGAAAGCATTTGATTTGTCTGTCATTCAGTTTTTATATATATTATAGTAGGGCAATATAAGCAGTAATTTTTTCCATTTTGTGAAAACGCATTGAACGCCATCAGTCACAGACACAATAGAAAATCTATTGATTGTCGGACACTTGGCGTTCAACGTGTTACGTTATTAGTGACTCGTTATTTTCTCCTAACTGCTATGATTATCTTAATCTCATAGGATTAATGTACCTACTTATGTGCCATGTTTTATTGGTTTTAAGCACATTCAATGTGAATATTTCCATTTTCTACACTCTATCTCATTTTATTATAATGGATATAAGCAAACCTTACTTTAAACAATATGCAGAAGATAACTGCGATTGTTCAATAATATTGTAAGTCGTTAGGGGCATGTTTGGTACACATATTTAAAATAATTCATCTTCATGAACAACCCTAAATAATGTTCTTCAATTCATTTATCGGCTAAAATTATGATTATACCTACTTAAATATTGTTTATAAATTAAGTCTGGATAAAATTCATACTTATAATTCCCACAATTATTGCATTTACCCTTAGGAGTTTGTTTTATTGAGCTTCTGAATTTCAGTTTTGTAAGGCTGTAAGTTAGTGACAGGCAGGGCCGCGCCGCCCCTGTGTGCGATGTGTGCGGCGCACACAGGCGCCGAGGCACTAGGGGCGCCGCACGGCAGCACAGCGCTCTTATCTGCCTCATACGCGGCCACTCCGTCGCCAAGGCGAAAGAAGCGTCGCGACCCGATGCGTCGACTCTACTACTTCCTGAGCTTTGAACTGTTATTAACTCCATCTATTCACTCTACGATTCCCTCACATTGTTGAGCGAATAGATGGCGTTAAAGACAATTTAAGGTCTGTAACTGTAACAGTTAGTACCTACAGTTAGTACAAATAAGTCAGTTTTCCCAAGAACTTTATACCCAAACCAAACCAACTGAAAACGCGCTCGCTTCATTCGCGTCTATTCGATTCTCAACTTCTTTTTTCTGTTTACTTTTTCAGTCATTGAATTATAAAAAAAATTGTTCCAAAAGTCGAAAACTAGGCGTCCCCCCCTAACTTTTGAACCGTAAATTTAGAAAATATAAAAAAATCTCAAAAGTAGGACTCTATATAAACTTTATAGGAAAATCATTTTGAACGTGATATAGACAGCAGTTTTTGAGATAAAGCACTTTTTTGGAAACCGCAAATTACAACTTTGTTATTTGTATATTTTAATGAAAAACAAAGTTATTTTCTGTTGTCGAAAAATATTTGTATTTTGGCTAGTTGTAGGTAATAGATACGTTCACTTTTCATAGATAATGGTACGGAGCCCTCCACGTGCGAGTCCAAATCGCACTTGGCCGGTTTTTTCCATCTTTACTCTTTCAGTCTTCAACCCATAAAACAAAATTCGCACTCGGTACGTTCGCGCCTGCAGAAAAAAGAAGTCGGGATCTACCCTCGGCTACATTTTACTGGGTTCACTTTCAGTATCAAAACTGAAAAAAAATTGCGCGCTCACTTCGCACACGCATTTTCTATAATGACGGTTTCGATCCTAAATCCAACTGAATAGATCGCGCCTTATCATTTTTTTTTTTATTATTTTATGAAACCTAAATTCGACGGCGGCAAAAATGTCTCCCGCCAGTGGCGGCGCTGGGCATAAAAATTTCGCACTCATATTACATGTATTTTTCCTTGCTTTATGCCTCCACAAATTAACTACCTACAACAAATGGCGGCCACTTCAGCTTTACAATATTAGTAAATATGAGACATTTTCAAAATTATACATTTTTGTGACTTGATCTAAAATTGTAAAAGGAAATCGCGCTCGCTCCGCTCGCGCCTTTTCTTTACGATATTTACTCGTCGAGCTGAAAAAAAATTCGCGCTCGCTTCGCTCACGCATTCATCTTTTTTCTACTTATTTTTTGGCTTCATAAAGTATTTAAATACAATTATAGATTGCTACATGACCACAACTGTATGATCTCGGCACTAAAGTTGGATCCGCCCTAGGGCCTCGCGAACTTGATGTCGCCGACGCGGACGTACATATTTGGTCTAGCACCGCCACTGTCTCCCGCCTCGGGTGGCGTACAGCCACGCTATGCCACTGATTTATCGAAATTAATTGGTCACGTTTGTGGTCTAAATAATGACAAAAGGTTACAAACCTATAGGCCACATACATACATGAGCCGATAAAAATATTACCCTCCTTTGTATTGCGCAGTCGGGTAAAAAGAGGCGCTTCATAAGTTTCGCACACAGGCGCTTCGGGGTGTCGGCGCGGCCCTGGTGACAGGGTGAATATTCTTGCAATTAATTTAAAACATGACGGTAAATTTATCAATTATGTATGTTAATTTTAAAGACTTCATAATTCATTTCTCGCTTACCAGGCTTATTTTATAAGTCTAAAATATTTGACTTTGTTATATTAAATTGAATAACATTGATACAATTCACCCTCTCACTAATAAGCTCATGTTCCTATACAGATAATTATGGTACCTATAATATTACTTACAGTTAATATAATGATAAAGTGTAGAAAATAATGCATGGATGTTTCCATTTTGATATGAAATTGATAAAAATATTTCCTCTGATTTTAATTGTACCACATTTGACCTATATTTACCAATATTTATAAAAGATTGATATTATAGTGTTTCATTTAATATCCTGCCATATAAAATTGACCATTCAACAACTAAACACACTTTTTGTTAGGTACGAATAGAATAAAATCAGAATTTATAAGGCCTAAACTGCGTTAAGAGGGCACCGGCGCGGTTTTATACAAAATCGGCACGCGCAGAGCACTCTGTATAGTACCGCGCGCCTGCCCGCATAACGCAGTTTCAGGCCTCAGTGTTACACATTACACCCTACTATTAGTTTGACAGCTTAGATATAATGAATTATGTAAATGAGAAATTAATAAGAAATATTTACAAATAAATATAAAAGAAATTATAAATATGTATCAAATAAGTCATTTGCACCGCTGTCCGTGGGGTCTCGTCCAAAAGGCTGGTTGCATTGCCACACTGCACGGCAATGCATTGGAGTGTATAATTAGTGACAAATTTGCCGAACTATGTATAGTTTGCACAATAAAAAACAAATACAACACTGAAATTGTATGTACATAAATACAATAAAACTTGACGTGGCTCTTGAGGTCGGTGCTGTTGTGTTTATTTTGCCACCGTTTTGTTCCGTTTTAACCTTTGGGTACGGAACCCTAAAACACGCTTTTGTGTGGGGACGGGTGTTCCACATTCCTTATAGTTATTTAGAGGTCACAGAGGTTTAGGTTTATAATTATCTACGGCTCTAGAAGAATAACAAAATAAATTGAAAAAAAATGGGAATATACAAATGGTTCAAGTTAACGATAACCTGAACCGGCCTTTGTTTGGCCTCCATGAACTATTAATGACTCATTTTGGTCCCACACCCGTACAAGGTTAGTTGCTCTGAGAGTTTATCTGACGAGCAGACGTGTATTGTGTTATCCTTTACAAGTAACTTTTGAGAATTTATAGATCGGTCGACGTTAAGTAGGTAAGTACCTGATTATTTATTTGTAACTACCTACATAAAATAATAAATTTCTTTTATAATTTGCCATTGAATTGTGTTATAAAAAATAACTTATACTACTTTGTATGCATATTGCATTTTACCTACATGTATTGTGTTGATTGGTTCATTACCTACGTTACATCGAATTTACCGCATGTTTACTAGACAATCTTAGGTATTATTTACTATAGAATTGCGGTGCTTGAGTAATTATCTCAAGTTTTAGCTACGATATTATTTTAAAATAATATTGCGCTTGACTCCATCTGACCTTCTTGATAAAATTGGAAATAAAATTTAGGTAGACGGGATTCGAATCCATATAAAAGCCCACTAATAAACCTGCCCATACAAGAAGGTTATAGGTAGGTACCGTTATATTTTTTGTCATTTGTCAACCGTCTTACTCTAAACAATAAGAAAAGATGTGTGGTGAAAGTTACCTTTTTGTATTTCTAATGGATAATACTAACTGTGACAACCCACATTTCTACGTTAATATTAATGAAAGTTCAAGTTTCAGGAACTGTAGATAGTCTACCTATCTATAACTTATTAAATACATTTTATAAATCTCCGTTTTTATTTAATTATTGTAATTATTTATGTAAACACAGGCTAGGTATTTATATACACACTTTTTCTTATTTTTTAGGACTTTAGCAGCTCTTCTTTGTGTTATTTAAAGTGGTGGTATGCTAATTCAAGCTATGATAGTTATGTATATTCAAAGTCAAATTAAATAAGAACTTTTCTCGTCAATTACATTGGATAGCAAAAACAAAAATCGCGCCCCCCCGTTCACCGTTTTCTAGTGGTATGGCTGGGAAGTTAGCCATACGGCCATACCACTAAAAAACGGCGAAAGGGGGGCGCAAAAAAAGGTGTGTATATAAATATAAAACCTAGCCTGTGTTTACATAAATAATTAGAATAATTATATAAATACGGAGATTTATAAAATGTTGTGCACATCACTATTTCTTCTAATATTATTGTTCCAGATCTGAGAAAATGAAGAGCGGGGTTTTGGTTTTCTTGGTCATTTCAACACTTCACATACAATGGTCAGTGCAAGATGTAATGGACGAGGACGCAGTTTTGAGGTAAGCGATTACCGACTTACTTATTTTTAGGATTTCGTCGCCAGAGAGTAAAACCGGCCAAGTGCGAGTTGGACTCGCGCACGAAGGGTTCCGTACCATTACGAAAACGAAAAATTAAAAAAATATATACATATATTAACAGGGGGGTCCCCATACAATAAACGTGTGAAACCGCAAATTTGTTTTAATTATAGTGCTTTGTATTCGTCTAACCACTTGATACATTTCAGTACGACTGCATCAACTACGCAGCAGATGGAAAACAAAATAGCTAATGATATAAATAATTTTGGTTACAAATTATTAGTTAAAATGATGAACGAAAGAAAAAATAATAACATCATACTCTCACCGACAGGGGTAGCTGGTGAGTAAAAACACGTTGATATTTTCTTTTTGCTTTCAACTTTCTTTTGAAGTGGCCTATGTGACGTAGCGCGGCACGACGCGGCACAGCGTACCTCCCTCGAATTCGCTTCGAATAAATTTCGCATTCGCGTTTGACGCATCCCTAGAATACCTACACGACGTGAATTTATTTATTTCATCATGTCAAAGTTTTATTTTCAGCCTTTCAGTGTTTTGTAAAGTCGGTTTTTATTTTTTGGAAAATGTAAGTCGAGCTTTGTGATTAGCAAGTCACTAACCACATTAGTGGGTTCTCGTCAATTCGAACAAAATAACGAGTTAGACTACCTCGTGTGTTTATGTACGTATTTATGACCTGCGAGTATCTATATCTACTAACATAGTGCCTTTTACCTACAGTAAATCACATAGTTACCTACTTTGCATTGTTTTAGGTTTGTTAGCCATGACTCTACTCGGAAGCGTCGGGACGACACATAATGAAATCGCCGAGACCCTCGGTTTTTCCCAAGGTAATATTTGTTGCGCAAAGCTCGTACGTTGCTACGTAGGTTCGGTTCTTGTTTTTGAATGCTAAGGTGTGAATTTTGTTTACCACAATGTATCCACCTATCTACAAATATTGCGTTACCTAATGTCTTCTTTTATTAGGGTTCCGTAGTATACTGTCAGTCCGTCCGTCCGCGGATAATCTCAGACACTCTTAACGCTAGAAAGGTGAAATTTGGTACCAAAATGTATGTCAACCACGCCGACAAAGTGCAAAAATAAAAAGTGGAAAAAATGTTTAATTAGGGTGCCTCACCTGCACGTAAAGTGGGGGGGGGGTGACTTTTTTCATTCCGTCCCTAACGTGTGATATGTCGTTGGATAGGTATTTTAAACTTAATAGGGGTTTACTGAAATTTTTTGATTTTGTTATTTTCGGAAATAATTGCTCTAAAAGTCGAAAAATAGGCGCCCTCTTACTTTTAAACCGTAAGTTTAAAGAATATGAAAATAATCTTAAATAGAATTCTATATAAAATTTCTAGGAAAATTATTTTGAACGTGATATAGATAGCAGTCTTTGAGATATATGTATAGTTAGCACTTTTTGGAAACCGCTTATAAATAACAAAATTATAAGTAATTTACCTATAACTTTGTTATTTATACATTTGTATGAAAAACAAAGTTATTTTTTGTTGCCGAAAAATGTTTGTATTTTGGCTAGTTGACAACAGCGGTCTGTTAAGCCAACATTTTAGTTGTAATGCCAACTGTTTTGGACAGCCGACATCCATTTTGATGGCGGCAATATAAGGTTTTTTGTTGCGCGGCGGCAGTTGGTGCCGGGAATCGTAATTTGTTAGAAGAATCGTGATGCAAGTAAGTACAGTTATCGTCTTATTATGTGTCAGGTGCATCGTCGTTGTTGCAATTTTTATTATTTTGTGATTTACCAATAAATAATACATTTATTTTATAATATAACACAAAATTTTATTGTGATTTAAACCTTTAAATTGCCGGTGTTCATAACTGGATATTATTCAAGCACATACACCCAATCATGGACAGAGTGTCCATAAAGGGAACTTCCTAATTTTTATTATTTTTCATGTATCATACGTCTGTATTACTGTATCTTCATTTCTCTCTAGAAATCCGAAATAAATTATTTGTCTATCCAATAATGGACATCCTGTCCATGACTGGGTGTCTGTAATAGGTTCGACATATTTCTAATACAAACAACTC